>JAKOGI010001032.1:67500-282500 GCA_029747015.1 Carnegiea gigantea | reverse complement strand
AGAAGAATCTTAGTAAGCGTCCAAGTGTCAATCACTCAATCCACCATGAGTTCACTAAAAAGTGGTTATATTTAGATTTAGATTTAAACACAGATTTAGATAGACAGATAGATAGATAAATGGATAGATAGATAAATATTTGATTGCTGAGGAACTTTGGAGAATTTGTCATGTGTATTGAATCTCACATCCAGTCGAACTTAGCATCATTGTTTGGGAGTCTATATGTTATATCTCTCCATCCTCAGCTGGTTATCATATTCTTGGAATGCTGTGGCTCCGAACATGATTGTCGTCACTGAAATATTGCTTGCTTTTAATTTGAACTCCGAGTCTAGATATCATGCATATTGTTGTATGGCTTACAAGGCTTACCTACATTTTCTATTTCCAACAGTTATATGCCCATCCATATTGGAGCTGAGGCCGATCTTCGGTTTGTGTATTGTGCTGGTAAGAGAAGATATTCCATAATTGTACTCTTTAAACAAATTAAACCCCCATTTTAAACTTGTGCTTACAGGTGTCCAACATGAGGGCATGTACATGTGTCAAACTCCTGCGTTTTTTGAAAATTGATTTCTAGTTTTATACCCATGGTGGGATATCTAGTGTCCAGTGAGCGTAGTGAAGGTGTAATGAAGTATGAAGAGTTGAGTAACATAAGGTTCAGTATTCATTTTGGATGAAAGATCATGCCGTTTTTCACTTTCCGCTTTTTCTCCTTTGTGACTGTCAGCTGCCATCTCCTATATGTTGAATGACTGGAGTGGGGTGGACAAAGAGAAGGCCAAGGGATACATATTGAATTGTCAGGTCTAATTGGCAGCTCTCCTTCATCGAGCAATTTCTTATACATCTTAGATTTTCTATTGTTGACCTTGACTGCTTTGTTGTTGACTATAAACATCTGGTGCTGTTCTTGCAGTCATATGATGGTGGTTTTGGTTTGTGCCCTGGCCTAGAGTCTCATGGTGAGCAGAATTTTTTATTCACCGTGACTTGCATTTTATTAGTGTTGGAGAAATTTCTGACATGATCACTCAAATTTGTCTTGCCTCAGAAAACTTGGCATATTCAATCTTCCATAAATATTTTTTTAGTAGGAATTTCCAGTTTGGACATAAAAAAGGTCCTCTATTTGCGCTGTCGAAACCACTGTTTGGCCTGGATATGGTTTCCTCCAACTGGAATCTGAACCTAAACTTTTTGCCACCCATTTTTTTCATATTTGCTTCACTATGACATCGGCAAGTGCAATCAGAAGGTTGATTTTGTTGAAGCTCCTATTTCTGGTTCTAATTTTCTTCAGCTCTCACGGTGGATTTCCTTGTTGATATATGATCTACACCTATGATATTAGTGCCACAGGTGGTGCAACATACTGTGCTCTTGCATCTCTACGACTTATGGGATTCATTGAAGATGATCTTCTCTCAAAAAGAACATCTTCATCTATCATAAACACTCCCATGCTACTGGAATGGATAGTACAGGTTTGCTTTGCCATCACTTCAATGCTGACTTCTGCTCATACTGTACCCCATCAGAAAACTTTTGCTGAGTCTTTAGCAATATTGTACCTTGATTAGTTTGCCCTCCCTGCTCTACATTGAAAAGATTCATGTTTTGATACATACAACTAGAAAGTTTATGTTTTGATTCCTATGCCACTTCCCTCCACCTTGAAAAGAGGAAGGACAATGAAACCCACTTAGTCGTACGTGGGTGCAGTGTTTGGGTTTTTCTTTTCTTTTGGTTTTTTTTTTTTTTTTTTTTTTTTTTGGGGGGCAGTGGAGATGGGGGGGGGGGTTAAAGATGTTCTACTGGCTTTATTCGTGAATTTCTGAGATGATATCTCCATTGGATTCTAAACTAAAAGTTGACTCCAGCAATTTTTTAAAGCAAACTCCTACTTCTACATCATGATTTAAGTAGGAAGATGCAGCCATTGATCAAATAAAGAAAGTGGGTGAATGTCTACTTGATGGATGATAAAATAGAATCCTAGGTCGCAATTGGTGATCACATATTGATGAATGATGATGAAGAATAAATCTTGGTTTCACTCTCTGCTTTAATGGTACAAGAAAGATCGGCCAAATTTATTGAGTTTGACTCTTAACATCTATTGAAGAATAACATTGGTTACACAATAATTGTACCTCCTGGGAAGAGGGGTGGGGGGTAGGGTTTGCTGTTGATGCCTATTACTTTTCATCCTATTTCACAGAATTTGAGGGAATTTCGATGGGAGGATTTCAATCCAAAATGAGGAAAGAAGAGTCTCCTATCTTTATAAACAAGGCTTGGCCATGGAGGAATTGAACCCTTTCTTCAAAAAATTTGTTATTCTATCCTTTTCGTTTGCTTTCTTTTGGATTAGACTGAAATGTCCTGTAGATTTCTTTCAGGGTGTTCATTAGCAACTCCATTATTTATGGAGGGCGCTACACAATTCTGATAGCTCTGAGCATACTCCTATGAGTTATTTCCTTGCACATTTCAAATTTCTTGAATGATTTAGAAACCAATCACTCCTTTGTAATTTCATTAAGATTCAAAATTTTCATGGAAGATCAAATATACTCATTGATTCTTGTTGATCTGAGTGCTCTCATTGTCATATATTTTGTTGCTCAAAGTCCTGAAGTGTCGAGGGCATTGTAGAGTGGAAACTTGGATGTCTTTTGAAGGTTTCTGTGAAAAATTTATGTTGTAGTTTCAATATTAGGAGGGCTAATATTGTTCCATTTTTTCACTTCAGAGACAAACTGTGGGTGGTGGATTTCAAGGAAGGTTGAACAAGCCTGCTGACACATGCTATGGTTTCTGGTATGCAATATTACCATGTTTTGATTAATTGGGGTTGTATTGCGGCTCTTCTGACGATGAAAGTTTTATTCATGCAGGGTGGGTGGTGTTCTGAAGATCTTAGGTGGCGGCAAATTTGTTGACAAGGAATCTTTGCGTGATTCTCTGCTCACTTGTCAGTCTCAGGTAAATATTGTAATCCTACTGTTTGTTTATTGCTTATACCATGCATGAGGGTCTGTATGCAACATTGATATGGTGCGCTAACATTAGCTGTGTGGGTCCCATGTACCAAGGATCAGCCCTCTCCCTTATTTCTGACTATTGTCATTTTTCTTTCAAGAAAGAAAAGTTGGAAATCAGCATCAAAATTAGGGAATGTGTGGACCCTAAAGAACGAAAAAGTTGAATAAAATGGAAGAAGGATCAGGAGCTTGGGACTGTTAACACAGTTTGTGCTATCTTTGTGACAAAGTAATTGTATAGCTTGCTATTGTAAATGATATTGTGCATCCTTTATCTCTTGCCCCATTGGAGGAGGCGTGATTCTGATTTCTGACTGAGGCTTGAATTAACTGATCCAAGTCAAATTTGGGTGACCTGCGACCAGTATTGTTTACACTTTGGTGATGAGATTATGGGACAAACCCAAACATCACACAAATAGACCTGAAAATCAAATGACCGTTTTCTAGGTGTCATGAAGGCATGAACAATGATAGTCTGATGACTTTGCTGCGCCCACTGGACAATGATAGTTTCATGGATTCCTGCACCTCCTTATTTCTTGATAATGAATTTGTTCATGTTTCCAGTATGGAGGATTCAGCAAATTCCCAGGACAATTACCCGAGCTTTATCATTCGTATTATGGATTCACGGCATTTAGCCTTTTGGAAGTACCGAGTTTGAACAATTTATGTGTCGAGCTTGGAATCACTGACAGAGCAGCGCAGGGCCCCTAATTACAAGCTCTTTTTGCCTCAAAAAGTTCGACAATCGAAGATCTGCTGCTTTTACAAATATATCGTATGATCCAATTGTGCACTACCACCGAGAAAGGAAGGCAAAGGAAGTCGATTTATTTATCCTCTGACGGATAAAGAGCATCTCATCACGTTGAGGAGGATTTCATTTCTGTAAGCAATGTTGTGTTTCATGAATCTAAGTTAGAATCTTTGCTGTGAGCTTTTTTTCCCTAGATGGAAGAAGCACAGCAGCTCTGAGTGTTGTATCAAAAATCTGACTATGATCAAAAGTATGAGATTGGACAAAAAATGAAAGAACTCAAAATCTGTTTGTATAGCGATTTTGCTCTTATGTGTTGATCGACTTTGATAATGAATTGTTGTTGTTCCTGATTTGAGTTATTTCTGACTGATAGTTCCAATTTTAAATACATCAACAGCAGAATCTTCACGCCATAACTTCTATACGCGTATCTCGATTTTGTAGCTTTTGTTCTTATGGTTCCTTTAATTCATAATTTCATCGTTACATCACTTTTTTCATTTTATCGTTTAACATTTTGATATGAAGACGCCAATAATTTCACATTTGGGTGTTGGAAGAGAATGTCTAAGTTTTTTTCATTGTTTTTTTATTTTTTGTGATATTCAGCCACCAATGATTTCACATTTGGGGTGTTCAATGAGAATATGTAACTTTTTTTTTATTTTATTTTTTAATTTTCTGGTTGTTAGACACCAATAATTTCACATTTTTGGCATTGGATGAGAATGTAGAACTTTTAGAAAAATTCAAAAAGGACTTGAAGCTAATAGAATTATCTAGTATAATATAATATCTAGTATAGAAAAATTCTCACAGCTAAAATATTGAGGGATTTGCATGAAAAGTAAAAACTTAGAACAAGTATAAACGCGTATTAGTGATGCCTTCCAATGTGGAGTAATAAGTTCCCATAACAGGGTCTTTTCCTTCACCTATAATATATCAATCTCTCCATTCATAATTTTAGTCAATCCCTTATTTCAATAGAAAATTCTATTTTCATAACTCGATGCAATCCACTCCTGCTTCACCAACGCGGACTCTGCATTTTGCCTTCCAATTACCCCCAACAGAACTAATGATAGCGAGCAATGATTGTCACGGTTAGATGCCATTTGAGCGATACAATGGCTCCTGATCTTTCCATTGCATTAGCGTTTAACTAACGGACCTTCATTGAATTTGAACCCCATAACTGCCACATGTTCAACAAGCACTCGAATTTACTCTCTATAATCCTGACCCTCTTTTTTGTAAAGTGTCCATGCCCTGGATCACTTGTTGCCTTTCTTTCTAGCTTGTTATGATTTTCCGCAAGTATACGGTTAATCGTTGTAATACTAACGCTATCGTCCTCAGGGATGGGTTGTGAGACGAGATTACTGAAATTCTAGGCTAAGCTAATGTTGATGCGTCAACTAACGAAATTCTAAATCAAAAGGCAGAACCACTCACAATTGACAAACTCACTCTATTTCTAAATTAGTTGCCAAACTCCACAAACCCACCACAATGGAACTAAACCATCGGCTTTCATTCAGTCATCACAATTCAATCGTTCATGAAATGAGCAGAGCAACAGGGAAACGAAGCAGAGTAGATTCACACAAGCCAACAGTAATAGAACTGAAGTAAAGCAGAAACGAGCTTGAGCACATACCAAGCTGAAATCCAGATTGAATATTGTCTAAATCTAAGTCAACACACTCAGATTCACAAATTCAGATTCGAACTAAAAATCAATAACCCACATCCAAATTTCACAAATTTATAAACTAAAATCTAAATCTGAAAACTGAATACAATGCAATTGAAGAGAATAATGGAAAAGAAGAACCAACAAACTCTGAACCTAGATTTGCGAATCGAATGAAAACGAAAAACAGAAAGACAAATTGAAAAGAAAAATAATGCTGACCCCTGTGCCTTGCCGCGACCTCCATTTTTGTAGCCCCCATGACCGTCGCCTCTCCATCTTCCTCCATAAATGACATGAACCTTGAGTTAGTCTTCAACCCATAACCGTGAATTGATGATTAATGGGCCGACAGTGGTGTGCAGTTATGGAAGATGAACTACGAGGTTTAAGGGAGGGGAGTTGAGGAGCCATGGCTGTGTGAGATTGAGATGAAGAAGAAAAGCAGAGGAGGAGTTCGGGTGTATGGGGTTTGAGGGGAAGAATGAGAGGAGAGAGAAAAGAAATGGAAAGAAGGGGGGGCTTAAATGGGCACCGAGTCACGTGGCCAGCACATGGCTGGCTGGGTTTTTTTTTTTTTTTGGTTTCCTTTTTTTTGCTTCGGATTTGAATCCACTTGGCCTAATTCTTCAGTTTTTAGCATTCCTTCATCTTTTGCGCGTATTCTTCCCGAATTATTCGATACCTACAAAATAAAATAAAATAAAATAAAAACCTTAAAATAACAATTATTTCGAGCATAAATTAGGTGGAAAGGTACTGTAAAAATAGCACATTTTTGACGTCTGTCAGAGTCAGGTTTTATCGCTCTACAAGTTAATTAAATATGGAACGCAAAGCATCCAAGCAACCGATGCAACGTTTTAATGTCGAGAACAGGGGAATTAAAGGCCCTTGTTCTGAAACGAAAGGAAAGAAAAGAGGAAAAGAGGAAACTGACGTGAGTGTGGGCGTGGACAAATTAACCAAAAACCCTCGTAAAAAGTCTCGAAATTTCTGCGGATGTTTTATTTGTCGCGGCCCTCACTACGCTCATGATTGTCCTCTTATGCGCCAAGTTTCTTCTATGAAAATAGTAGGAAATGTTGGGCAGAGCCACCAGATTGCTACACCCGAAAAGGGAAATTCTTTCCCTAAGTGCGACACCCTCGGAGGTTCCACCAAAGGGGTCACGCTTAACAAAGGGTTGATGTACGTTTCATGTAACATCAATGGACATGACGTGAAGGCCTTGGTGGACACCGGAGCCACCCGCAATTTCATTCAAGTGGAAACGGCAAAGTGGTTTGGTTTGAAACTATCTCCTTCTGATTCCCTAATGAAATCGGTGAACACGGCGGCTTCGAGATCCCACGGTGTAGTTAAGGATGTGAGAATAAGGTTCGATGGTTGGACAGGGAATGTAGATTTCCTGGCCGTCAACCTAGATGACTTTGGAGTCATCCTCGGGGATGAATTCCTAAAGAAGGGCAAGGTGATGGTCATGCCTCACCTTGGTGGAATTCTAATTGGAGACGAAGGTTCCCCCTACTTTGTAAGAGCAACCCCCACGAATAAGAAAGAAACGGGACCCTTCTTGTCAACCATGCAGGTCACGAAAGGTTTTTGGAAAGGTATGCTAACCTTTGTCGCGGTTTTGATAGAGATCAAACCCGTAAAAACGGTAGACATACCAGGGGAAGTGGTTTCGGTATTGGAGGAGTTTCAAGACATGATGCCACCAGAATTGCCCAAGCAACTTCCACCGCGAAGGGCTGTGGATCATGCCATTGAATTGGAGGCTGGATCCAGACCTCTGGCCCAAGCTCCTTACCGGATGTCCCCCTCCGAACTTGCTGAGTTGCGGAAGCAACTTAATGAGTTGTTGGAGGCTGGTTTCATCCAACCGTCCAAGGCCCCGTATGGTGCCCCCGGTCTTGTTCCAAAGGAAGGTGGATGGTACACTACGCATGTGTATTAACTACCGTGCTTTGAATAAAGTGACCATCAAGAACAAGTACCCTATTCCGAGGACCGACGATCTGTTTGATCGGTTGTCAAAGGCCACTTACTTCACTAAGTTAGACTTGCGATTTGGGTATTGGCAAGTCAGAATTGCTGAAGGAGATGAGCCTAAGACTACTTGTGTAAGCAGGTATGGCTCTTACAAGTTCCTAGTTATGCCGTTTGGCCTAACTAATGCCCCTGCCACATTCTGTAATTTGATGAATGATGTACTCTATGAGTACCTTGATGATTTTTGTGTGGTATGCCTCGACGACATAATGATCTATTCACAAAGTCTAGAGGAACACGTTGTGCACCTAAGGAAAGTCTTTCAGAAACTGCGACAACACAAGTTGTTTGTCAAAAAGGAAAAGTGCGAATTTGCACAGACTGAAATACTGTTTCTTAGTCACATGATCAATAAAGGTCATGTGAGAATGGACCCAAGGAAAATAAAGGCAATCATGGATTGGCCTAGACCCAAAATAGTTTCTGAATTAAGATCTTTCCTAGGGCTGGCCAACTACTATCGAAAGTTCATCCAAGGCTACTCTAGGAGGGTGGCACCCTTAACTGATCTCTTGAAAAAGGATCAAAAGTGGGCATGGGAAGCTACTTCTCAAGAGGCATTTGAGGAACTTAAGGCTAAGATAGCCTCAGAGCCAGTCTTAAGGTTACCCGAGTTCGATAAACCTTTTGAGGTTCATACCGACGCTTCTGACAAAGCGATCGGAGGGGTTCTGGTCCAAGAAGGACACCCCATAGCTTTCGAGGGGAGAAAGCTTCATGGGCCGAGTTGAGATATTCGACCCATGAGAAAGAGATGTTCGCTGCGGTACATTGCCTTCGTATTTGGCGACACTACTTGCTGGGGTCGAAGTTCGTTGTGAAAACGGACAACGTTACCAACACATACTTTCAGACCCAGAAGAAGTTGTCACTAAAACAGGCACATTGGCAGGAATTTCTCCAGGAATATGACTTCCTTTGGGAGCATAAACCTGGGAGGCATAACCTGGTCCCGGATGTAATCAGTAGGAAAATGATAGCATCGGTAACAGTTATGGTTACCTCATTGTCCCGAATTGAGACTAACTTTGTAGCAAGAGTGCTGGAACAGTCCAAGGAGGATGTTGTGTACCAGCGTTTGCGTCAGCAAGTGCTCGACGGTACCGTGCGATGGTATTGGTTGAAGAATGACTTGCTTTTCGCACAGGGACGTAGACTCTACGTGCCCGCTGGACAACTACGGCACGTGCTTCTGCGAGAAGTTCACGACGCCAAATGGGCTGGTCACCTAGGACGGGAGAAAACCCTAGCATTGTTGGCTAGAAGTTACTACTAGCCTAAGATGGAAAGGGAGGTGGAAGCCTATGTTAAGTCGTGCATGGTTTGTCAGCTTGACAAAACCAAGAGGAGGAAAGAAGCAGGGCTTCTTCAACCTCTTCCGACTCCAGAGAGGCCTTGGTAATCAGTCTCGATGGACTTCATCTCGGGGTTCCCAAGTGCTAATAGGTGTAAGTCGATCATGGTTGTCATTGATCGCTTCTCTAAGTACGCGGTGTTTGTGGCAGCACCAGGTGCCTGTCCTGCCGAGACCGCAGCGAAGTTGTTTCACTCTCACGTGGTGAAGTACTTCGGCTTGCCCGAAGACATCATCAGTGATCGTGACTCTCGCTTCACGGGTCGTTTCTGGACAATACTATTTAATTTAATGGGATCCGAATTGAAGTTTTCTATAGCTAATCACCCCAGACTGATGGTCAGACTGAGAGGATTAACTCTCTACTTGAGGAGTATCTGCATCACTATGTGACGGCTTCTCAATGTAACTGGTTTGAACTCCTGGATACCGCCCAATTCTGCTATAATTTGTAGAAGAGCAGTGCTACTGGCCTTAGACCCTTTGAGTTAGCCATGGGATGGCAACTGCTAACTCCACATGAGGTTGCTAAGTAGAAAAAAAAATGGTGTTTGCCCAGGGGCACACTGTTTTGTCCTGAATCGGCAAGAAATGTTGGAGGAGGCAAGAGATACCCTAGAAAAGGCTGCTCGCCGCATGAAAAAATATGCGGACCTCAAGATGAGGGCTCTTGAGTTTGATGTGGGAGATCAGGTTCTATTAAAACTGACTCCACAGATCTGGAAATAGATTAGCAGTAAGACTGCACAGAGATCCTTGATCCCGAGATATGACGGACCTTTTAAGGTTGTCAAAAAGATAGGTCAGGTGGCTTATCGCCTGGACTTGCCAGAAAGATTAAAGGTACACCATACTTTCCATGTTAGTTTTCTCAAGCCATACTTCCCTGACGTGGCTGGACTTCATCCCCCTACTCGTAGGAATCCACCCACAGTCCGTCGTCAGTATGACAAGGATGTGGAACGGATCCTCGATAGGCGAGAGAAGGGCCAGAGCAAGAAAAATCAGAGGGTTGAATTCTTGGTCCACTGGAAGGGACAGTCAGAGGCTGAGGCTACTTGGGAGAGGGATATCAATCTTTGGCAGTTCAAGGAACATATTCGGGATTACTTGACGAGGGTGTCAAGTTCTTCTAGTGGGGGTGGTTTGTAAGACCCCTCGCTAGTCGATCGTGGCTTGGCATGCCACTTTGCTTGTCATAACTGGGTCTTGACAAGAACGGGGTGTTACCCCTTGGTCTTTCGTGCGCCCAACCTTGTCAATGTGATTGACATTATCCGTGAATCGTGACTAAGTCACACAGGACATATCCCTTAGTCGTGACGGGGTCACGTGGGATAGCTCTTGGTTGTGACTGGGTCACACGGAGCATTGTCGGGATGAATTCCTCGATGGGATAACGGGGTTGTCCCAGGGGCACGAATATATGACCAACGGTGCTGTGCGACGACACCAAGCACCTATGGTGGTGCTAGGCATGCCAATAAGCCCGGGCGTTGTGCGACAACGTCCAGTACCTATGGTGGTACGAACTTGGGCATTGTGCAACGATGTCTAGGACCTATGGTGGTACGAACTTAGGTGATGTGTAACATCGTCCAGTACCTATGGTGGTACGAACTTGGGTGATGTTTAACATCGTCCAGTGCCTATGGTGGTACGAATAATGCTAGTCGTACCCTCGGGATAAACCGAGATAAGTACGCACCATACTGGGTTGGATTACTCAGTGAAAGACAAGGGATAGACCCTTCATCAAAGTCCATGTGGGATTGGACTTAGCTAACGGTAGATTCCGTAAGCTACACCGATGCGATCGGTAAAGCTATGGCATGGCCAAGTTGTAGCTAAAGTCTCGGGGGGACTTTACTTGGCTCAGCTAAGATAGACTTAGCTTGACGAGCTAAATGGGACTCAGCTTGAGTAGAACCTCAGCTGGAACTTCACGGTGGACTTGTCGATTGAGCTGTGGGAGCTCCCGACTAAGATGACCGAGCTGGGTAGCTCGGGGAGCTACCTCAGCTGGGCATCACCTCAGCTGGGTGTGGAGGCAGCTGGACATGTAGTGGGCTGCCAGCTGGCCAACCACCCAAGCTGGGTGGTTACGCCCCCAAGAGACACGCCTCTTGAAGGCGCCTCTTGGCAAGGCGCTTTTCCCTCTAGGCGTGCCCCTTGGGCAGCCGTGGGAGGGCTTGGCCGAAAGGGTGCATTGCTTGGGATGGCGGTTGCAAGATGGCAGTTATTCTTGGTGGTTGGCGTGTCAAGAGACACACCCGTTCATCGTGCTCTTCAAGGAATTCAAGTGCAGTGCCTGGGAAGGGAGTTGGCACCCATGGCCTTCAAGAGATGCACCCCTTTGTGAAGAGACGCACCCCTTGGTGAAGAGACGCGCCCCTTCACGTGTTTGTGAGAGGCGGCCCTCACCCCCTTTCCCCTATAAATAGGCGCATGGCCCTTGTGTTTTGGGGATGTTGTGAGACGCTTCCTTCAGTGGAAAAATCTGGGAGTTGCCTTGTTGTAATTCTAAAGATTTGCCTTGTAATTCCTTTGTCCCGAGATTAATAAAAGCGTTGCTTTGTCGGATCTTTATCTTGTGTACTTTGTGTTAATTTAATTAAATCGCATTTGACCCCTTAAGCGGGCTGTGAGTAGGCTGGGTTGAGATGTGGTCTTGACCGCCGCACGGTGTGAATCCGGGCAAAAAAATTGGCCGAATTTTACCCCGTGACAGTCAAATACTTGTTATGATTTTCCGCAAGTATACGGTTAATCATTGTAATACTAACGGTATCATCCTCAGGGGTGGCTTGTGAGATGAGATTACTGAAATTCTAGGCTAAGCTAATGTTGATGCGTCAACTAACGAAATTTTAAATCAAAAGGCAGAACCACTCACAATTGACAAACTCACTCTATTTCTAAATTAGTTGCCAATCTCCACAAATGATGTATATGAGGGTGGCAAGTGAACCAAATCAAACTCCAACTCAAAATAAGCCAAATTGGGAAGAGAAATGAAAGATGGATGAGATGGATGAAGAATTTCACTACACAAGAAAAAGGAATAGAACAAGATCTTGTAATTGAGATAATCCTTCACGGAGCCACTCAATGACTTGACCTTGGGCTAATTCTCTTGTCTTAACCAAGGAATCACTCCAATTGGAAAAGGAAGAGAACCTAGAACACCACTTGAATTTGCCACAATTCAAGATATAGAACTAGGAATTTAGTTGCACTTTGAGAAACACACTCAAAGTACTTGTATTGCTTTGGAAATTTCTTACAATGCTGAATGAATAGCTTCACACGCCCCTCCCCTTTTTATAGACTCAGCAAAAGACAATCAAAGGACTCAAATAACTCCTAACAATTAAAACTAGCTAATGAAAAGTCTAAGAAAAATGAAAAGACTCATCATAAAAGGGGTGGGGGAGGTTACAAGGAATATTCTAGGATTTTTGCAGCTGATTACATCAATCTAGAAGCATCTAAAACGTGCACAATATCAGCCACACAAGTATATGTAACCGAAGACTCTTCATATTCCCAGCATTAATCCTTGCAACTGCCTCAACTTCAACAGAGCATAACTTCCAGAATACTCGGCCAAATCACGCGTTCTTGGGCTTGATAGAAAGCCCTGGAAGTCTAGTTTCCAGAATGGGCTCATTTGCTCAATTTGGATAAGCGGTTTAAAAGTTATGGCCCAAACAATGCACCTATCTCAGACTGGACTGGATCAGCATAACGTATATTTGAGTGACATTTTGCCCAATCAAATGATGTCCAAATTAAACAAACTTGGGCTTATTTGAAAGATGAAATCTTAAGTTTCAAAAGCACATGGGCCCTCAAGTTGTGGGTCAACTTGAGCTTGTCCAAAAGTGGTCACAAAAATCGGGTTCCGCAGGGATGAATTCGGCACCAAATTTCTAGCAAAGCTTAACCTCTTTTTGACCTCTCCATAGTGTCGCGAGTCTTTGAACTCACTTAAGAAGACCAAATAGGCACATTTCCATGCATGATCTTCTTTGACCCTTTTCTTCTTTGAAATTGGACTTGAATAAAAATGATGCATATGGAAATATGCATCAACAAACCCAACACAATGGAACTAAACCATCGGCTTTACCATTCAGTCATCACAATTCAATCGTTCATGAAATGAGCAGAGCAACAGGAAAACGAAATAGAGTAGATTCGCACAAGCCAACAGTAATAGAACTGAAGCAAAGCAGAAACGGGCTTGAGCACATACCAAGCTGGAATCCAGATTGAATATTATCTAAATCTAAATCAACACACTCAGATTCAAAAATTCAGATTCGAACTAAAAATCAACAACCCACATCCAAATTTCACAAATTTATAAACTAAAATCTAAATCTGAAAACTGAATACAATGCAATTGAAGAGAATAATGGAAAAGAAGAACCAACAAACTTTGCGAATTGAATGAAAACGAAAAACAGAAAGACAAATTGAAAAGAAAAATAATGCTGACCCCTGTGCCTTGCCGCGACCTCCATTTTTGTAGCCCCCATGACCGTCGCCTCTCCATCTTCCTCCATAAATGACATGAACCTTGAGTTAATCTTCAACCCATAACCTTGAATTGATGATTAATGGGCTGATAGTGGTGTGCGGTTATGGAAGATGAACTGCGAGGTCTAAGGGAGGGGAGTTGAGGAGCCATGGCTGTGTGAGATTGAGATGAAGAAGAAAGGCAGAGGAGGGGTTCGGGTGTCTGGGGTTTGAGAGGAAGAATGAGAGGAGAGAGAAAAGAAATGGAAAGAAGGGGGGGTTAACCGGGTACCGAGTCACGTGGCCAGCACATGGCTGGCTGGGATTTTATTTTTTTTTTGTTTCCTTTTTTTTTGCTTCGGGTTTGAATCCACTTGGCCCAATTCTTCAGTTTTCAGCATTCCTTCATCTTTTGCGGGTATTCTTCCCGAATTATTCGATACCTACAAAATAAAATAAAATAAAATAAAAACCTAAAAATAATAATTATTTCGAGCATAAATTAGGTGGAAAGGCACTGTAAAAATAGCACATTTTTGAAGTCAACAAATACCCCCACACCTAAGTTTTGCTCATCCTCGAGTAAAACAAACCTAAAATCTCGAAAAAAATAAAACAAAACTCTAACTCACTTTTGTAGGAATCACGGTTGCACTTAGCATGTGCAAGTTACCCCTAGTGGACGAGTAAGGTCTCGTGAGGGTTTGCAGAAGATATATCCACAAAATCTATAAAAGAAAACAGAAAACAGAGAATCAAAAAACTCTTTTTTATCAAAAATTAATATGTACAAAGTTGGGCAAAGATATATACACATTCTAATCAACTAAATCACCCATGTAACAAAGATATTGGCATGCATATAAACAAAATATACTCATCAAGGCTCTCTACCCCATGGATGACATCAAAATACTAATTTTTCATCTAACTGTATATCAAAACTTAGAATCCATCCCAGTGCTTTTGTGTATGTGTATTATTATCTTAGGGCTTAAGCTTACTAGAATCAAACTCAATCCCACTTGACTAACACAAACTACATCATTGATTTAATAACATAGGAAGCAAGTTTTCCCAACAACAATATTGCCTTAAAGGTTAACACCCAGTAGCACTGCCTCAAAGGAATACTTATTATTCCAAATTTCATTTTTGTTTTCCTTTTTCTTTTCTTTTCATTTTCATTACAAATCACAGGCTGTTATTCAAATCAAAACCCATTAAAGCACGTTGCAGCTTATCATATAATGAAGACCAACTCTCAAGAAGATGGAAACAGAAAGAAGCAAAGAGTTGGAACCACAAAGAGTACATCCACCATGTCAATTCAGCACAAGTAAGGGCCTGTTTCAACTTATCAAATTGGTGGGCCCAATCAAAAAATAGACAGACATACTCAAAATTAGCCAGCATATGGGTCATCAGCCTAGAAATAGGATCGTCATGAACGAACTGTCTAAGCAAAGTAACGGGTCCTAAATCCACAAGTCCTTTAAGTTCAATACGCATAGGAGGCTGGTCAAAATTGGCAACCATGGGTATAAAGGACTCAGACTCAACAACTTTAGACTTGTGAGATTCAAAAAGGAGGTTAGCTTGGATGGGGTCAAAAGAAAAGGATTCATAGTCAACACACATGTCTACATCCAAACCCACAAGGACATCAAAAGAGAATGAATCATATTCAACAAGGAATAAGTCATGAGGTATTAGAGGGTCAAAAGAGAATGATTCATATTCAATACAAAAACCCTCATCAAAACTTTCATTGACATCAAGCCCATATGAAAAAGATTCATACTCTACAAAAAGAATATCATTATTAAATTCTAAAGTAGTGGGCACAACATCCTCCTCACATGACTCCTGGACAGCAATATCATCTAACTCATCATGATGCTCAACTGCAGATGGGATGCTCATATCTAACTCACCAGGTCTCTCAGGTTCCTGACTCTCAGACTCAGAAGAGTCATCAAAGATGGTGGGTGGGTCGGTAGAAACTAAGACATCATCAATGACATCCGTATGTGAGCTAGTGTGGGGTGCAAGGTTAGGGGAGAGAGACATAGGAAGGTCACTCTCCCGTTCTAGGCTAGGCAAAGGCAGGACATCATGCAAGTTAATCCTAGATTGATAAGAGGGCTCAAAGTCATCATAAAGACTAACTGTAGGTTCACGAGATCCTAAACTAGAGTCAGACTCATCACAACGCTTCCTACTCTGATTAAAACAATGAGAATATTCAGGAATCCTCTTTTTCATTGTCGCTAACACTTTATTGGTCAAGGCATTTAACCTTAGTTCAACACTTACACAAGTAGCATCAACATAGTTACAATAAGGACAAGAATAAGCATCATGATAGGAAGACTCACAATAAGCACACAAAATAGGAGGCACAGAAATATAAGAGGGGTCATAGGAATCCCTAAAGTGATCTTGGTGGTAAGGATTAGCAGGAAAGGCAGACTCAGCATGAATTGGGTATCCTAAAGTCCCTCTAACTTGGTCAAACTCATAAGTATCCCAAGCTAATCGTTCAAAGAAATCCCAAACCTTATCTTGAGTTCTAGACAACAATCCTAGTAAACCACTTGGGCACATAGACGCAACATGACCCCTAAATTCAGAATTTAGACCCAAGGCTATGACCTTACAAATTTTTCATTTCTCAAAATTTTGATTAACATGAGTACGATAATCATTAAGCCTAGACAAATAACGCTGGAAAGACTCATGCTCATATTGTGGGAATTTAAACACTGGCATTCTTTCTTTTTTTTCTTTTTTTTTTTTTTGCAATAGAATTTTTCACTTTTTAGGATTTTCAATTTTTTAAAGGTTTTTTTTTTGATTGAAAGAAAAAATGACTCTAGGACACTAATTACAAAGTAATAACTAAAACAAAAACAAGAGACTGAAATAATCAAGTTAAGCACACAAAATAAACTAAAAAAAATAAAACTATGGGACCAAAAGAAAAGAAAGACGAAAGAGACAAATCACAAAGCACAAGCATCTTTTTTTTTCCTTCCTTTTTTTTAAAAAAAACACAAAACAAAACAAAAGAGTGAATCAAAGCTAAAAACGATATGCAAGCAAAATGTGATCAATTCTAAAACAAAAACACAACCATAAACAAACTAAAGAAAATCAGAAAATAAATAACACCTAAACAACTCAATTCTAAAATAAAAATTAAACAGAAAATAAGACTCCGAAAAGTAGAACACAATGTACAGCAAATTCCACACAGTCACAAGGGATATAAATATATATTTTTTTTGAATTTTTTCTATCCCTAAATAGTGCAAAAAAATGGAAACAGAAAATTAAGTCCAAAATTTACAGAAAAATCTAAACAGTCCAAAAATTCTAGAAACATTCATACACACTCTAAAAATTATGCTGAATCTAGGAAAAATATCAAAACAAGCACAATCAAACTGGAACTATGCCAAAAAATTCGAATAGAAGCTGAAAATAATTATAAAAAAAACCTGCACTGCTTTTTTTTCTTCTTTTCTTTTATGTTTCCTGCACAAACACCAAATGGATTAGTATCTATTTTTTTCCAGTAGGAAATAATGAATAGAACTCAAAATGAAACTAATCTAAACCAAAAATCAAAATACGAACCGAATTCGACAAGTGAAACTAATCTAAACTAATAAAGACTCAATCGAAACCAAAAAATAAAACTCCAAAATAAAACTCGAACTTCAAAAGGAAAACAAATCAAACGAACTTGACTCAAAGGACTCGAATAAAAAGCAACATAATTCCACAAACCCATCCCCGGCAACGGCGCCAAAAACTTGTTATGATTTTCCGCAAGTATACGGTTAATCGTTGTAATGCTAACAGTATCGTCCTCAGGGATGGGTTGTGAGACGAGACTACTGAAATTCTAGGCTAAGCTAATGTTGATGCGTCAACTAACGAAATTCTAAATCAAAAGGCAGGACCACTCACAATTGACAAACTCACTCTATTTCCAAATTAGTTGCCAAACTCCACAAACCCACCACAATGGAACTAAACTATCGGCTTTACCATTCAGTCATCACAATTCAATTGTTCATGAAATGAGCAGAGCAATAGGGAAACGAAGCAGAGTAGATTTACACAAGTCAACAGTAATAGAACTAAAGCAAAGCAGAAACGGGCTTGAGCACATACCAAGCTGGAATCCAGATTGAATATTATCTAAATCAACACACTCAGATTCACAAATTCAGATTCGAACTAAAAATCAACAACCCACGTCCAAATTACGCAAATTTATAAACTAAAATCTAAATTTGAAAACTGAATACAATGCAATTGAAGAGATTAATGGAAAAGAAGAACCAACAAACTCTGAACCCAGATTTGCGAATCGAATAAAAACGAAAAGCAGAAAGGCAAATTGGAAAGAAAAATAATGCTGACCCCTGTGCCTTGCCGCGACCTCCATTTTTGTATCCCCCATGACCGTCGCCTCTCCATCTTCCTCCATAAATGACATGAACCTTGAGTTAGTCTTCAACCCATAACCGTGAATTGATGATTAATGGGCTGGTAGTGGTGTGCGGTTATGGAAGATGAACTGCGAGGTTTAAGGGAGGGGAGTTGAGGAGCCATGGCTGTGTGAGATTGAGATGAAAAAGAAAAGCAGAGGAGGGCTTCGGGTGTCTGAGGTTTGAGAGGATGAATGAGAGGAGAAAGAAAAGAAATGGAAAGAAGGGGGGGCTTAACCGGGCACCGAGTCACGTGGCTAGCACATGGCTGGCTAGGGGTTTTTTTTTTTTTTGTTTCCTTTTTTTTTGGGTTCGGGTTTGAATTCACTTGGCCCAATTCTTCAGTTTTCAGCATTCGTTCATCTTTTGCGCGTATTCCTCCCGAATTATTTGATACCTACGAAATAAAATAAAATCAAATAAAAACCTAAAAATAACAATTATTTCGAGCATAAATTAGGTAGAAAGGTACTGTAAAAATAGCATATTTTTGACGTCAACACTCCTTTCTTTAAGCTTTTCGTAGTCCATTCAATTGTTACTTCTTGATTGTCAACAACAACTCGCCACCGAAGACTCCTTAATTATTCGAACATAGCGCTCTAAAAATTCTGTTTTTGTCATATTTCTCATGTGCTTCTAGGAGCACATGCTCCGATGACTCACGTCTATATATTTTTTACACATGTATTTCTTGTATATTAATTTTTAAATCTATATTTGCTGATGTGTCTGTTAAGAGTATGTGCTCCCAGGAGTATGATATATGTATTGACTTTTGCTTGCTATCCTACTTCTTCGGTGCTATTTTTAACTAGGGGTTACAAAATCATTTATCGGAGTTTCATTTAACTAAAAATCGGTGCACCAGTTTTTTCGATTCAAGAAAATTTCGAATTGTAAACAATCAAAAATTTCAGGGCTAACGGGTTTTCGGTTGGTTGAAAATTGATGTTTAAGCCAAAGTCGAAACGTAGTTGGTTTTCCAGATCGGTTAACTTGTTTTTTAATTCGATTATTGGTTAATTGTTCACAAATAATAAAGAATATGTACTTCTTATCTAAGTTTTTTCATTTTTTCGGTTTGATTAACTAAACTGATTTTTTTTAATAAAATTTGTTCAGTCAACCACTTTTTGGTTCGATTTTCTTATTTCATTTTGCATTTTTTTTGTCCCCCAACATTCCTACTAGTAACTTCTTTCTCAAAATCCTACTTTTTTATCTATGTTTTTTCCCAACTTTTCTTGCATATTCAGATCCACTTGCTAAAGGTCCCTTTCAATCCATAAGAATCTAGATTTTAAGTAAATTTTCCACTGAAACTGTGAACTTCCCTCCTGGGTGGCCTTTCAACCCTCTCTCCACCCTTTCTCCAGCCATCGAGAACACTTTTACTACTTGACATTGAAACTCAAAATGTATTATCAGAAGTTCAGAATGTTATAAATATCACACGCCCTTACTACCACTTACCATGGTGCTGGTTATATCCAGGTTGATTTTCCTCCAAGTATAGACGGGTTCTGAAATTGTTAATAAGCTTTGAAATTACATAGTTGAAAGTCTAAAAGCTCTTAAGTCACCCTAAAGAGGGGGTGAATAGGGTGATAATTAATGTCGCAAATTAATCAAATGTGGAAAAGTGAATGTGGACAAGACACGTGTATTTTTTTAACGAGGTTAGCCTTAACCAGGCTTAGTCCCCGCCTAGAGCTCGCTAACTCTAGGATTAACCCAATTTTATCAGGAGGGATAGTTACAACTCTAGATTACATCTTACTCTAAGTTCCAAATTACAAGTTGACACCTTCAACTAGGCTTGATAGAGTTGACCCTTCAACTCTATAATCCCACCCAATTACAACTTTGAACAATACAAGTAGATTGAATGAATAATAAATCAAGGCTCAATGTATACTAATGAGTATTGTCATTTGTGCTCGTTCTTGTGTGTGTTTCAGCTGCAAATTGCTCTCATTTTTATAGCCAAGAGATGTTGGAATAGTTGAAGGAACATTTGGTAAGTGACCGTTGTGTCAATCAAGAAAAGTCAATCTTCCATATCGTTTCAAGGCCTTGAACCCAATCCTTCAAGCCCTTGAAATTTGCAGTCTTGCTTAATGTTTATTTTTTGACCTCCAACAGATAATTACCTTATTTTTAGCTGAAGATCTTGACAGAATCATCTAGAAGCTGGCCTTTTAGCATCACAATCTTTCACAATATAATATCAAAAGATAATATCATATTTTAAACAAATCTTGACATTTGATAAATATAGCATCATAATCCCATATTATTGGCAATAACAAGCTAATTAATCAAGATTTCAAGGCAATCACTCATTGATTTAATTAAATTAAAATATGTGTTTCATTGAATATTCAAATGAGAGTTTTAAGGGAGCCGACAATCTCTCCCTTTTACTGAAAGGCAATATTTTTAGTTTGATTAATCAGGAGCAAATACAGCCAAAAGAAATGAAATCATTCTTGCCAAAGAAATGGATTTTAAATACTTACCATGCCTCATAATTTAACTTTGTAGAGTTTGCAATCTTACTAGTGCTTCCAACCTTCTCCACAAGCTTACCATACATTCAAAGCTAGACAAGCTTTACATCACTTTCAAAGCCTTAAGACTGCACTTTCCCTTTGACTTTCATCAAAAATAAGGGCGTGACCAATAACATGTTGGTTCATACACGTGGGATAAAAAATGATTAAAGCAGAATATTTATAAACCAAAGTGGAAATCAAAGAGAGCTAAAGCTTAGATAAAGTGGAGATTAGAAGAGGTCGATTGAATGATGTGATCTGCAACATTAGTAACATGGTCCAAATCAGACGACTTAAAGTTGACCGCGAGCTTGGCACCATGGTGAACCAAGCTAGTCATGCGAATCAAGTCATCCAGTTTTCTTCCAAACAACCCCATTTTAGAATGTATGAGATCCACTCTAGTCCTCCACCCCAAGCTTTCAAGACTATCCCTGAGTGTAGTTAAAGAAGGGTTCTTAGGGAGGTGAACTTTAAGAGCGGTAGCTTCTTCAGGAGTAGGATTGTTCATCGGTCTAGGATCGGACACGCCTGGCCTGGACCGAAGATCGATTGAGGACCAATATGAGGACTGAGGACCGGACCGGACTGGGGAGAACCCAGACCGGACCGATTTGGACGGAGTCTCCAAGGCGCAAATTGAAATGAAAATGAAAACTGGACTACTATTTGGTTAAAAAAGGCCATAAAAAACTTAAAAATGAAAGTGTATAGTGAGAGCATACTTGCTGATCCAAAGTCCGCACTGACACTGTTAATGTACTAATCACTATGTTCCTGGGGTTAAGGATGGATATTGATAGCACTTGTAAAAAGAAGGAACAATTATCCGATCTAGACTCTGCATATGTCTCAATCTAAAACAAAAAGAAAAAAAGGGAGACATTATAATTTACTTAAGGGTTAATTAACCATACGGAAGCAAAAGATAACAACAATAGTATTTCTTAAAAGAGAAGAGACAATAAGAATAACCTGCCACTTACGAAAGTGCAAAATTTGAAATGTAACAATGTACTAGGAGTTATAATGATTGTGAGCCAGTGACGAAATTGTTTAACTGGGTATAGCCATGGGAAACTTGCTAAATATAATAAACTGGATCCCGAAGACTATATCTGGACTTAGTACAATGTCAAATATAGTACATGATTATTTTCGTCTTGATAGAAATCTATTCTTGATCAGAAGCGGACAAGGGGCGAAACCTTGCTATCATAAACAAAAATCCCGTGTTGAACTCACAAGAGCAGGGGTGAGGCCATGAGGGGTCGGGGAAGCGAGTTACCAAGAGCTGTGAGGCATTATGCAAAGTCTGACATTAAAAACTCAAAATTCAAAAAAAAAAAAACCCCACATTTAATCGGTCCACAGTCTGGTCTACTGGTCCACCCGGTCCGGACTCGGACCGGACAGAAGACATGAAACTGGAAAAAGAGAGGATCGAGGACCAGATCGACTTAGCACGGTCCGGTCTGGGTCTAGACCAAATAATGAACAATCCCATTCATGAGTGAGCTCAAAGGCATGCTTCCCTCTTCTAGCAACTATTTTGTAGAAGCGAAGGGTTTTAAGGGAGTTGGTAGAAATAACTGGTACTGACTAGGTGATATAGTCTTTTAGATTCAAAAGGACTTTGAAATAGGTGAAGATTTAGGAGCTCGGCTAAAGGAGGAGAGAGAGTGGGAAGAGTTAATGAAGTGGGACAATTTTTGAGTTTTAAAAGATGGGTCAATTATTTGCTAATATCACAAGACCTCACATAAAATTTTCAATTTCAACTGTAGCATATCAGACATGTTTGAAATACTTTTAAAAGAAAAGGAATGTCAAATATAATTTCTAATTTTACAAGATTGCAAAAATTTAGAAACAAATTTGGTGCCAAAAAAAATTATATAGGAGATTTTGAAATTTTTTTCATGTTCCCAAAGAGGAAGGAATTAAATCAAATTTGAATAACCTTTCTTTGGGGCGAGCCGTTTTATTATTTTTTTTATGGAGGGCTTATAGTTAAGGCCTTGAAATTGGAAGTTCAAGCCATTAATTCAGTCACACCAAAAATCTCCAGTTTCTGCCTATAGTTCGAGGCCCTGAACTGTGCTTTAAGGCCTTGAATTTTGACAGTGAACAAATAGCACATTATTTTAATATGCAAGAGCTCAAGAGCACAATTAGCACTTAGAGGGGGCTCCCCCTCAATTTATACATTAATATTATTTAATCATCCCTCTTTAGGATACCAAAGTTCATCACCGGCTTTCAAAACAATAGATTAAACCTTTCTCGCCTCGACATTGAATTTGGGTCCAATGTTGGTTGCGACCATGTTTTGTGGTCTTGTCCCTTTTGGTATCCAAACTTGGATAGTTTTGATATTTTTAAAAGGACATGAATAAAAGATATGACCCTTCCTTAGATAATAATTATATATGATGTGAGGTTTGATTTTAGATGTCCCTTGAACAAGGAAATTTTTGTATGTTTTCTTTTTATTAAAAGGGTTATATCTAATACTTCTTTATTGAAGGACATCCTTTGAGATCCTAATAATTTGTTCAAGTTATCTTGTCCTTTAGAAACCTTCAACACCACCTTTTCAAGCCCTTCATATTTGGATTGAAGCTCTTTCTTTTCTTTTTCAAGAGTTTCAATCCTTGTGTGAGATTCTTTGTATGATTTTTGTAAAACTTCTTTTCTTCAAAGGCCAAATAACAAATTGCTTCCTTCAAGAACTTTATCTTGGACACATACTCTTGCTCACATCGTATGCATTTAATTAAGGCCTGAGCTAATACATTTTTATAATATTCAAGAAAGTAAGAGCAATCTACCTCATTTGAGCTTCATACTCGGTTTCATCCTCTTGGACTTGGTCTTCATTTACCATAAAACATAGGTTTCCCACTTGTTCTTCATTATCGCTCTTGCTTGAGGCACTATCACTCAATGTGGCTATTATTGCTTTCTTAAATTCTTTCTTACCTTTTGCTTATGTTTTTCAGCTTTCTTTTGTAAAATGAGGCAATCTTTCACCACAAACCCTGGTACACCACAACCAAAACAAGGACCATGATTAGATTCATTTTTATTGTTAAGGTTTTCTTACCTTTTGAAAGTTTCTCATTCTTCTCCAAGGAAGATCCCTTTTTGTAGAACTTCTTGGGATCGAATCTCTTTGACTTGAAAATCTTCTTTAGTCCTCTTGCGATCATCGCCATGGAATCTTCATCTTCTTCACTAGATTCATCTTTCAAGGAGTAGTGTTCTTCACTAGTAGTTTTAAAAGCTACTCCATTTTTTGGTTGAGTTTCTTCATTATCTTCTTTAAGATGAATTTCATGCATGAGAAGTTTCCTGAGTAAATTATCTAAGGCACTAATCTTGAGGTTTTGGGCTTCTTCAATTGTGGTGACCTTGGGACCCCATTTGTTTTTGGGAAGATATCGAAGGATTTTTCTAATCATTTCCTCATTGGTATAGGTCTTACCAAGTGATTTGAGGTTGTTGGTTATGTCGGTGAATCTTGTGAACATCTCCTTGATAGTTTCGTCGGGTTAGATTTTGAATAATTCATATTGGTGAATGAACATATTCATGTTATTTCTCTTACTTGACTCGTCCTATATTACCTCCAGCTTGTCCTAAATTTCTTTAGCTGAATCACATGCATAAATACAATTGTACTTGTTAGCATCTAGTCCACAATAGGATATGCATAGCCTTATAATTTTTTGAAAGTCTTGCAAAGTCTTCTTGGGTGTATTGATCTTTAATTTTCATGACATACCTTCCATTGATCATAGTCTTTGGAACGTGTGGACCTTTGGTCACAATGTTCCACAATGAATAATCTTCAGTGTTGATGAATATCTGCATCAAAATTTTAAAATAAGACAACTTAGTGCCCCTAAACAACGGAGGTCTAGTAGTAGAGTGACCTTGATCATAGTAGCCTTGTCTAGTAGTGGCCATGATCGTTGCTTATGTGACGGTAAATTCAAAGTGTAGTCAGTCTAGCTTTGATACCAATTGAAAGTCTAAAAGCTATTAAGTCACCTTAGAGAGGGGGTGAACAAGGTGATGATTAATGTCGTAAAATAATCAAATGTGGAAAAGTAAATGTGGATAAGACACGTGTATTTTTTTAACGAGGTTAGCCTTAACCAGACTTAGTCCTTGTCTAGAGCTCGCTAACTTTTGGATTAACCGAATTTTATCAAGAGGGATAGTTACAACTCTAGAGTACACCTTACTCTAAGTTCCAAGTTACAAGTTGACACCTTCAACTAGGCTTGGTAGAGTTGACCCTTCAACTCAACTCTATAATCCCACCCAATTACAACTTTAAACAATACGAGTAGATTGAATGAATAACAAATCAAGGCTCAATGTATACTGATGAGTATTATCGTTTGTGCTCGTTCTTGTGTGTGTTCCAACTGCAAATTGCTCTTATTTTTATAGCCAAGAGATGTTAGAGTGGTTGAAGGAACTTTTGGTAAGTGACCATTGTATCAATCAAGGAAAGTCAATCTTTCATATCATTTCAAGGCCTTGAACCCAGTCCTTCAAGCCCTTGAAATTCGTTGTCTTGCTTAACATTTATCTTTGATCTCCAATGGCTAATTACCTTATTTTTAGACGAAGATCTTGGCTAAGAGAATCTTCTCGAAGCTGGTCTTTTACCAGCACAATCTTTCACAATATAATATCAAAAGATAATATCATATTTTAAGCAAATCTTGGCATTTGATAAATATAGCATCATAATCCCATATTATTAGCAATAACAATCTAATTAGTCAAGATTTCAAGGCAATCAATCATGATTTATTCAAATTAAAATATGTCTTTCATTCAAAATTCAAATAAGAGTTTTAAGGGAGCCAGCAATAGTTTTAATGTATCTTGTTGCCGCACCAAAAAAAAAAAAAAGTATTTTGGTGCACAATATTTTGACTGCCAATTTAATGATAAGCAAATCTACTTATCATGTGTGCATACTATATTCTTTTCCACTTTTTGGACTACACCAGTGCCATTGAGCTTCCCAATTGTAATATTATTTTATTTGTATATTACGCTAGTTAGGACTAGACAATTTCACTCAACAAATTTTTACCTTGAATGAATTTACTCAACAATTTGAAACATGGTAGCCTACTTGTTACAGATGGATAGTATATTGAACACCGCATCCACATAAGTACGACAAGTACACAAACTAGGCCACCACAAATGAGCCTCTAATACAAAGTGTTGTCAACTTGGTGGTGACATATGAAACATAAATACCCATATGTCGACATATCAAGCGTTATGTGTAAAAGTTGGATTATTTTTTCCAATGTCCTAAAGAAGGGATCATCAATATCCAAAACTCCTATTAGGCTATTACACTTACGTAGTTAATTAGGTAGAAAATCCTTTCTCTTCATAGCAAATAGCAAGCCGCCCTTTTTTCTTGGTGGTTGAGTAAGGTAGCCAACTAGGTCTATATATTATAGATATCACTTATCTATTATCAATATAGTAGAGAGAGGCATGGAAGAACGGAGGAGTATAGCCGCAAAGGTGGGAGGAAGACCTCCATACCTCTAGTGAAATTCAAACCAACCTTTCCTACTTGAAAGATGAAATCTCTTCTATAATAAGATCACCCATTCATCACCCATTCTAAATAATGATACTTATGCACAAAATATGATATTACAAGATAAATGTCTAATTTTGACGGAAGGTTGGTCCGTCAAAAAGTGTGACCGAAATTTTGATCGAAGGGGAACTATAGTGACGAGAATACTGTGAATACAAATTTTGAAGTAAATTTTGACGAAGTGTATTGCATCTTGACGGATTTCTCGGTCACAAATTAAATTACTGTGCATATTTTGATAGAACATCAAAATCACTGAACAATTTTGACGAAAAAGCAGGTCATTCTGATGGGCCTTTCAAAATCTCTGAAAAGATTCCATTCAGTTGTACGAGTTTTGATGGGACCCGTTAGAAGTCCTGTCAAAAAATTAAGTAAATGAAGGCCTGGAGAGCTGCTTTTACTTGGGGCCTCAACATTTCTTCTTCCTCATTATGTTGCTTTCCCATATTGGTTGAAGGGGAGGGTGACACCGGTGGTATTTGGCTATTCTCGGTCGGAGGCGACGCGTTACTGTGCGCGTGGTGCCTTTGGCAGCAGAGGAGGTGCACGGGTGGCAGTTGGAGCCCAGGTTTCATGGTTGTGGCATTTAGTCGGTGCTCGAGCGGCGAGTGAGACCCTTCGATGGTGTGTGGGGTTGGGGCCTGTGACTGGACGGCCGTGAAGGAGCCGGTCAACGTCGCCGTCAATACTCCGGCAAGGATTTTGGCCTTCTGCTTAGATTTGTATTGTAATTAATTTCCAACCCCTCATTCATCTATTCATAGTTGGTGTTGTAATTTCTTTTCATATTTTCAATCCCAAATTTTCAAATTTTAAACTCTAAGATTTGGAATTTAGAATTTTCAGAACTGAAAACTTGTATAAATTTTTTTGTCCATATTTTTGATCCCAAAATTTCAAATTTTAATTTCCAAGGTTTAAATTTTGGAATTTTGGGATCTAAAAATTCGTGTAAGCTTTTTTCTTCATATTTTAGATCCGAAAATTTCAAATTTAAATTCTGGAATTTTTGGATCTAAAAATTTCTATAAATATTTTTCTATTTTCTATTGCAAAATTTCAAATTTTAAATTCCAAGATTAAAATTTGGAATTTTCGAAACTAAAAATTCATATAAATTTTTTTCATATTTTTTATCTCAAAATTTTCAAATACAAGTAAGAATAGAAACTTTTCTCATACTTATAATGAAGTTTGAACCTGCATCGATCCCTCAGTTTGAACAAGAACTAGATCTCACTCCATAACTCTTTTAGTGTCGTGGAAAAAACTTGATCATGCATCTCTCTTGTTAGAATATTCAGAGAACTTGGTGCTTTTAAAAACTATGCAAGTGGGAATATTTTGGGGCAACAAATAATGCAAGGGAGAGTCAGTTATATAATACATGCGTGATCCAGTTGAATCCCGACTATAACAAGACTTGCTTTGAAGATACAGTCTAAGAAGCAAAAAAATTGATGCAAATAACCGTAATAAATTTGAAATCTTGTGTAGGTGGTCAAAAGGTGAAGTGTAAATAGAGTGAAAAATTGCATCTTTGGATGAATGTATTCATTCTTGAGCTTATTTACCTTTTTTCTAGAAATATTATCATTTGTGTTTACTTATATGGAGATCTGTATTTTTCTAATACACTTGTAAGCTTTGTTGCAAAGGGCTCCATCTATAAATCTAAAATGTTGAAATTTCAAATTTAAAATTCCAGCATTTTAGATTTTTTTATTTTAAAAAATTTCATAGTGATGGAAATTTTGATGGGAGTCCGTCAATAATCTCCGTCAATATAGCTTCCACCAATACAATCTTAAAATCTTTAAAGTTTTAACGGAATAATTTTTCCATCAAAATTTCCGTCAGAAAGTAGTATGAGGACTGTCAGTTTGTCAAAATACCTGTCAGAAAGTGTTTTGACGGATTGTCAATCCGTTAAAATTTGCATCACTGACAATTTTGATGGAATGTAAGTCGGTCAAAATTTTTCCATCAAAATTTTTGATGGACCGGTCAAAAAGTCCATTTCAACAAGTGATTTTTTTTGACGGATATAAAATCCGTCAAAATTTCTGTTAGTACATTGATTTTCCAAAATTTGTCCATTTTTCGATCAAAATTTCCACCAAAATCATACCTTTTTCTTGTAATATAAATCTAGACAGTGCCGGTTCATTATACGAGTATAATACGACCTACTTGTAATTTTCTTTTTAATTTTTTGGGTGACCACTTGTAGTCAGTTGTGACATCTAAAACATCTTTAAATATTACACTCTTAAATTTGATCAGTATGCGGAACAAAGGAAACCTAATGTAGAATACCACCCTATTTTGGGAAAAGATTGTCGAATAAGTGATACAATTTTACCGTAATGTTTGACCACTCAATAAAGTGGTTCATAGATTTTGAAAAAGATATTTTTTTACTATGGATTTGACTTTATTGTTACTCGTTCACGATCACTTAAAATACTCCTAAAATAATGGTTTAAGCGATTTTAATAGGGGAAATACTCCTAAAACATTCTATTGACCATGTTATTTGTAGCATAACATTAAAAAATAAGGATAAAACCTTCATTTTTCCATTATTTTAAGTGATGCCAATGGCGATTGGTGAACAAGCAAAATCTGACAAGAGAGTTGTAAAAAGTTAATTGCCAGAACTTTTGGACTATTTTTTCAGCGGCCAGGCCTTAGGATACTATTTTATTAATTACATTTGAAAGAAGAAAGGGTTTTAGGCATTAATAATCCTAACTTTGGGGGTGTTGAACGCCAATACTCCCTACTTAACAAATAGCACCCAACATCCATACTTTGAAGATATTTATTTTGCATTTAACATCATCAAGTAAAATACATGTTGACCTACTGGTTTGATGGCCTTATGCCTTGCTTGTCACGTGTACACAGTATGTCTTCCTTTAATTTTTTCAGTGACACCATTCACAATGTTATAAATGTAACATTGCATCATTGAATCCTCAAGTCTTAGAGATATCTACTTTGTTTGTACAAGCACCTAGTTATAGATACTCTACCTCTCAACTTGATGACATGATAACTCACCTATTATATGTGGAAGACATGTTTACTTCATATTTTCCTATGCCATAATTTTCGTTTGATAAATAAGCTACAAGGTCATCAAATTGCTAAGTCCAAGTATGTTTGACTTGATTATTATATATACAAAATAACTAACTCCAAGTATTGTGAGTTATGTCCTGACAGGTCGAGAACTCAATTTTCTAAACATAGACAAACAAGTCCTGACCCTCATCACGACAGTAAGAAAGTTGATACCCCACTTTAAAGTACATTTGGTCAAAATCCTCACAGACTATCTAGTAAGTAAGATGATGAAAAAAATATGATCCTTCAAGGAGGATATTGCTCCAGTCGGTGGAACTATCAACGTTTAATAGAGAATACCTATCTTGAATAGCAATCATGGCTCAGGCCCAATGAGACTTCCCAATTGAGTGTAGATTTAAGGACAAAACCTTAGAGCCAGAACCATGTTGGTGGACAATCCATACACATGGATCCTTTGTATTAAATGGGTTAGGGGAAAGGGGCTGGACTAATGTTTACCTCTCAAGAAGGAGACATGTTTGACTATGGCCTAAGGCTTTCATTCCTTGCCATAAACGATGAGGTAGAATATGAAGTTATCTTTAGGAGGTTCAGGGATAAAGAAGGCCCTAGAGGTTTGTAATGTTAGGGTTTTAAATGACTCACAACTGGTGGTTAGTCAGATTACATGATAGTTTGAAGCGAAGGGAAACCAAATGATAGTTTAAATGACTCACAACTGGTGGGCCCGAGAGACGTGAAATCCAATCAAGAATACTTTGGAAACAAAATCATCTATCATTACTTGCATAGAAATTGGATAGAAGGTGAAAGACACTCAATTAAGGCAACTTTAAGTCGCCATTGAGCAGATGTCAAAGTTTTCTCAAGGAATGCAAAGTAAAATTAACTAAAAATATCGAAATTCAGGGCAACAGATTTGAAATCCAGTTACAAAAAATTTTTCCAAAAAAACTTGATAGAAAATCCCTTGGAAAAGTCTTAGTTAACTCTTTAGGAAAAGAGATCAGAGTAAAAGAGGGCACATAAAACCAACACTGAGAAAGCCCTTAAGATCTGGATAACACTACTAAAAAAATGATTATTAACAACGAAAAATGTAGTTGTTAAAAGCCTTTTCTTCCGTCGTTAAAATTTCTGTTGACCAAAAAAAGTTGATTGCCATTCATCATTCTTGATCCTATTGTTAATAGGTTTAACGACGATTTAAAAAATTTTGTCGTCATTATTAATAACGACGATGCACCTCCTTGCCCTTATTAGTGAGTCAATAACAATGTCTTATTCAGCAATAACAACCAAATTATTTGTCGTGCATATCAGCACATTGAATTTAGATCAAGAACATCAAATTTGTTTCACTGTTATTATTTAAAGCTTAATTGTTAAGACGAACACGTTCCTTATTAAAATTTACAATTCTAGCAATGATAGCCACAATATTTTGTCATTAACTGTATGAAGAAATAATACCAGTCATATAATCAATGTCTACTCAAACATGCTATCATAATTGCAAGAACAGTAAAGCTAATTAAAATAACAGCAAAGCTAAAACAAGCTAAATGCATTTTCATAAATCTCCTTGCACTGAATCCAGTAATATATGTTAGAACATAAATTAAACATAGTGTAACCATTGAAATTGACATTATATACCCCCCCAAAAGGAAGTTTGAAGTTGTTGAGTGACGATTCAAAGTCGTTGAGTGATGATTCAAAGTCTTCAAACAACCTGCCCAAAAGGAAACCAAGATACACAAGTCAGAACTTTATATCAAAAATCAAATCAGTTCATTAACATATATGACAAAATATCAAGGCAATAGTAGACATTGTATACCTTGAGGGGTAGTACTAGTGGACACAAGGGGTAAATGTCATACTGTAAGCCTTAGCCTTCCCACTTCAATACCTTACAATACAGATTAAAGCTATCCTATAAAGTATCGAATCAGACACTTAAATTCTCTAGCCGAAGTCTGGTAACTTCTTTAAATCACCCAATGAGAACATACATGATTACTATAACTGAATTTGGCTCATTCAAGTGGGATCCAGGTAAACCCAAGGGGAAAAAATGAACCAACCTTGCCATGCTTGGACTCTTGTAGGAACCATTAACAGAAACTGACGTAGTCCTCGTAACATCGTGAAGACAGGTCATTAAAAAGCACAACTGATAATGTACATTACACAGCTGACATAACATAGTTATGGACCTCCTAGGAGTAATCAGTGAGAAGCAAAGGAAGCTTAAGCAAAGAAGGGAATACTAGAGAGAGAACGAGATAGACAAAAATTATAAAATGATTATAGTAATGAAAGGCAACATAAGAATCTTAATATATCACTTAGCAGACGAGTAGATTACAAAGGGAATGAGCAAAAACACTGTAAAACAAAACACATAAAAGAGCACTCACTAAGATGGGCATGATATTAAATATATTACAAGCTTGTTACTCCACTAACGTCTTAGTTTCCAAGGCCACTCCCTATGTTATGACAATAGCAGAGTCAAAATGAAATTGATGCAAAAGCCAATCAAAAGAAAAGATGCATTTTGAAGTTGGCAAGTGTATTGGAATTGCACGGAACACAACAAAAGAGGAGTTTACCTTCACAACTTTAAAAAGTTTGGTGGCTATATTGGAAGTTAGAACTAGCGTTGACAGCAACAGTATGAGCACTGAAGTAAACATATGCATGTAAAACTAAAACCTCAAAAAGATGACAAAAGGATAAAACAATATTAAATCTCCAAAGAATTACATCTAACATGAAGTTTCTTTGGATATATAACCAAGTACTTCCTACACAGTAGGAATTGCCTAATAGATCAATTAACCCTTGAGTAATCAAACCCAAGCTTCCCAATGCCTCATCCCTAAACTTGTCTAAGAAAATCACACTATCAAGAATCACAATAGAAAGAAGACAAAATAGCAATATTGTGATCTGTCGACATGAAAAGTTCAAAAAAGAGCAAGTAATATTAGTCAAGCCCGTTCCAACTCACTTGGCCGCATCTGTGAGGAGGCTAGGTCAAGCAGAAGGGCCAGCACTGTTTATCATTGTCAAAAGTCCCATAATACGAGCACAATTGTCAAAGCCCGTTCCAACTCTTATAAATGGAGATTGACTCTCTTCGAAAATCAAGAACTTTTATCTGTTAAACTAGAACCCATCACAATACCACAATTAAGCAAATTATTTTCCAAATTAATGAAATAAATAACAAATTAGAATCTAAAATTGACAGAATAGGTGAAATTTCGGAAGTGCATGTAATAGAAATACCAAAATCAGAGGGCCAAGCAAATGAAGGAACAGAAAATTCAATAATTTCCAGTACATCAAATTAACTGCACATGCAAAATAATGTTTCCAAAACAATTACATAAGTCACCCCGGCGTATAAACTAACCTTGATGTCAAGAGGAAGAAAGAGAATGAACAACAAGATGCTTAAGGGTCGACACATAGTGCCACGAGTGACGACGATCACAAACTTCTTGTTGGGGACAGCGACCAGAGAGTAGGAGCTTATAGATGGTGAAGTCTGGTGTTTTCATAGAGGAAGTTTCTGGTAGGTGTGTTTGAGGACTTTAGGGTTGCTATTGTAGTGTTTTTACTCTTAGAGTTAATGTTTTTAATCTTGGAGGTTTTGTCCTTTTACCTCCAATTATTTCAGCTAATTAGGCAGATTTCAAAATTAAATTTGTACCTTTATTTTTACTTTCCCTCCATAATATTCTTCCCTAGTTGCGTTATCGATGGCATTGTAAAAGCAATAATGATAATATATCTGAATAGTGTATCATCTAATGATGACTTTTTAGTAACATCAAACAACCATTAAAAATATTCGTCATTATTAGTATGTTTTAACAACAGCCTTTAAGTGTGGTCATTTAAAAGTGGTCGTTGAAAAGTCTATTTCTAGTAGTGTAACTCATTATTCAAATAAAAGTATTCCTAAAGAGAAAAAGAGACAAGGTTACTTAGACATTAAGGCATGATTGGATTAAAATCAAAATGATTCAAGAAAAGGTTAACTCTAAAGAGGAATTGGGCATACCCAGTAAAAGCCAAGAAAAAAGAAGTGACTAAATCAAGCCATCAGGATTAAGCAGTTTGGGTTTGGACACAATCTTTCTAAAACCTAAGTTCACCGAAAGCTTAAAAATACTTCCCATGCACATGCTTGATAGGGAAGAAAAATCTAGTTAAGATCTTCTAAATCGATAAGGAATCAGTAAAGATCTTTGAGCCTGGATAAAACTAGGAAATAGTCTATATGTAAGAGACATAGAATCCTTGTAAAATTGCTCTTAGAGACTCACCCTAAGCCCTTATATAAACAAACTATGGCCAACATCAAACGTAGACTGACAAGACTTTCTTAAACTATGTAATGCTTACTAACCTCTCTAAAATTCTCCCTAAATTGAGTGTCGAAGGCTCTGAAAGAGGGGGTTGTTTTGTAGGTAACCCTTGGACAGTGGCACAAGTTCCTCAATGTTCACAAAAGAATATAAAAGCTCTTAATCTTGTTGAAAATTTAATGATTTAGGTCAGGATAAACTCTAAAGACCTATTCTGCCATAGCCCGATAGGAGCTAAGAAAGAGAATTACTAAGATCAAACTACCAAGATTGAGTAGTTTGGACCCAAACACAAGCTATCTAAAATCTAAGTCCACCAGTTCCATGAAAATAATTTCTATGCAAGTGGTTTAATAGACATTGTAGGATATAGTCAAGGTCCCCTAAATCTATAAGGAATTGGTAAAGATATTTGAGTTTGAATAAAACTAAGAAATAGTCTATGTCAAAAAACTATATAGAATCCTAGTAAAGTTCCTTTAAGAGAACCCTTCTAAAACCCCGTATAAATAAGTCATAGTCAATATCAAAGGTAGATTAAGAATACTTTCATAAGCTATATTGTGCTTATTAGTCTTTTAAAATTATTCCTAACTTGAGGGTTGAAGACACTTAAAGAAGACAAAACCCCCTCTTTAAGAGTTACTTTGCAGTTAACCCTTGGATGGTGACAGAAGTTCTTCCTTTGTAAAACAATAACAGAACCTATAAACTATGCTAAAACATTTGGTGCTGTCGATGGGGACCTAGATTAGAGCAAGATCATACCCAACAAAGGTGATAAAGGAGAATGCTTGCCATCCCTCCCAACTAGTAATCCTAGAATCAGAATCCCAAATTCCAAACCTCTAGGAAAGAAGCTCTCGTTGTGGATGATGCTTCAAACAAGGACGACACAACTCCTCTTGGAGGACATCTGTCTCCTAGTTGCATGAACAACCTAGGACAAAAGGGCAATGATCCCAAGATAGTGGAGGTGTTGATCAGGTTAAATGTGGATGAACTATGTTCTCCATGATGAAGAAGTTAGATTAGTTCCTTGCTTACCAAAGGAAGAAAAATAAGGTTGCTTGAAAGAGATTGTCTATGAAAAACAAGATATGGACAACTAAAATTTGGAAAGTAATTTCCCCTGATGTTTGGAGGAAGAAATCCTAAGAATAGATTTTCAAGATACTAGAGGAACAAAGACGAAGACTTAAGAGAGACCTTGACCCTTGAAAGGGCAGAGCAGAAGGAATCCTTACATAAGACGTGTGGCCAAGATAGGACTCCTTAAGAATGTGATGGCAACATAGCTCAAGAATATCAAAGCTGCACCACTTCAATAGCATTTAAGGGAAAAAAAAAAGCTAAGAAAACCCTTGACCAACGTGCTTGCTTAACATGTTGTCCACAAATCAAGACACTCTTTAACATAGAAATTCGACAGGATGAACTCTCACAAAAGATTAAAATGTTAAAGACAGGGCAATTTAATGGGATCACTACCCTAGAGGAGCCCCTTGATGTATATCTAACCTAACTTTATTTACAACCATCTCCTCTAGTGACAAAGATGTGTAAATACTTTCTTCCAACCCTAATAGAAACAGCTTAAGCCTGGTTCAGTAGGCTACCCCTAAAATCTATCAAATCTTGGGATGATCTTTCAACCAACTTTAGAAGCCAATTCATCAGAAGAAAGAGAACCCCAAAGTCATCCGTAGAACTAGTTAAAGCCATACCAAAGAGACTAAATGACACTAGCTAAATATGTGGAAAAATTAAATCATGAGAAGCTCAAGGTAAAATACCTTAAGCTAAATGTAGTCATAGTTTCCTTCATCAATAGCATTAGACATAAATTCCTCAATAAAAGGTTTATCATGGAACAACCAAAAATCCTCGACAAGGTCCTAAAGATAGGGGAAAGGTACATAAAGTTGGAGGCTATCATGAAAGAAACTAGAACTCTCAAAAACGTATCTAGGAGGGATGAAAAAAGCGAGTGAGAAAGTGCCAAAAAGAAATGAAAGAAAGGGCATGTAAGACATAATCTCTCTTGAATGCCTCAAGGAGTAAGATCCTAATGGAGATTAGAAGTTAAATATATTTGGATGCTCCTAAGCCTCTTCCATAAAGACTATAGACATGATATAGAAATAGTACTGTGATTTGAATAAATTACTTTATGGGTTAGACAACAAGGGAGGGCTGGCCAACTATCTTAAGAATGGGCCTCAAAAGAGAAGAAGACATCCACATGAAAGAAGTTTTAAAGAAGATGATCCTCAAATTACACTCCTCAGAGGCAAAATCTAAGTCATTTAAAGTGGACCTCCTCCAGCTCAGCTATCTAATATGGCCTAAAAATTTATCTGAGAACTCTGGGCCCGAAAAACCCCAGAAGTAATTATGAGCTCTTTCTCAAAAGAGATCTATAAAGGCATTAAGGCCTATATCCCAACCCCATGATTGGCATAATGGTCATCAAGTTGACAGTATGAACTATAAAATTAGTAAGGTACAGGCAAATACTGGGAATTTCATAAACTATTTTGTGATTGCTTTCTTAAGCTTGACTTGTAGGAGAAAGATATGTTCCTGGTACCCATTTCTATCATGGATTTCTCAGGCCATGTTACATGCATAGCCAAAAGGAATGATCAAGCTACCCATCATGATGGATTAGTGGGGACCCAAAAGGGAAAGACCTGTCAAGTGATGGTAGAATACATCATTATGGATGTGCCTTTTTCCTACAATATAATTGTGGGAAGACCACTCCTAAACTCTCTAAAAGCAAGACCATCTACCTACAATCTAGAGATGCAATACTTGATAGATAATGGCTTTGTGGGAAGGATAGTAGCGGACTACAAGAGTGTAAGGGAGTTCTATATATCCACCTTGAATGCCGAAGTTCTATACTCATAATATGAGGTGAGAGAGGCCTCAAAGAGCAACAAAGCAGCCATAGGTTAATGTAATCCTAGTCTTTGAGCTGAAAACACGCATGGTAAGAATCTTAGGCTAGAGTCTAAGGGTCAACTACAGGAGGTGTTACATAGCAGGGGTTATATTATTTATAAGGCTATGCCATTGGGATTGAAGAACGTTAGTGCCATTTACCAGAGGATAGTCAATAAGCTCTTTAAGGGGCATATTGGTAGAAACATGAAAGTGTACATTGACGGAGTGATTCTCAAGTGTAAGACTTCAAATTAACACCTTCTAAATCTAAAGGAGACTTTCAATCCTCTAAAAAGGTTTGGGAAAAAGCTGAACCTCGAAAAATGTACCTTTAGGGTAATAATTGGTAAGTTTTAAGGCTTATATACAATGAGAGATGGATTGAGGCAAATCCTAAGAAAATACAAGCAATTCTATACATAGGAAGCCCCAGAATAGTGAAAGAGGTTAAAAAACGACCGGCTATATGGGAATATTTATTTGTAACTCTGCACAAAAATGTCTTCCATTCTTCAAGTAAATAAAGTCAATCAAAGACTTTAGATGGGCTGGAAAAGTATATGAAGCTTTTAAGCAAATCAAACAGTATTTATTTGAGATACCTTCTAAATCACATCCTTTGGAGGATCTTTACCTATCAGCATCAAAAGTGGTTGGAAGTGTGGTTATAATAAAAGAAGAGGATAGGAAGTAGATTCATTATCTATTTTGTCAGTTGTATCCTGAAAGGTCTAGAATTGAATTATCCAACTGTAAAGAAATTCATCCTTGCCCTGATCATGACAAGAAGCTAAGAAAGTTAAGACCTTATTTTGAAGCACATCCACTCAAAAATCTTAATGGATTAACCACTAAAGAAGATGACACATAAGTATGATTGTTCGGGGAGGATGTTACTCTTAGTGATAGAGCTATTAAGGTTTGATATAGAGTGCATACATAGAAAAGTAATCAATTAAAGGCTCAGGCTCTATTAGACTTCCTAGTTGAGTGTAGGTTTAAGGATAAAGGGCTAGAGTCAGAACCACACTAGTGGATAGTCAGTGCAGATAGATCCTACACATAGAATGGGTCAAGGAATGGGCTAATACTAATATGTCTAGAACGGGAAGTTTAAGTTTGCCATAAGGTTTGCCTTTCTAGTAATAAACAATGAGGCAAAATATGAAGCCATTGTAGCAAGGCTGGAGATATGCAAGACCCTAAGGGCCAACAATGTCATGTTTTTCAGTGACTCATAATTGGTGCGCAGTCTAATCAATGGAGAGTTTGAAGGTAAAGAGAACCAAATGGCTGCAATACCTAGCCAAGGTCAAAGAATCCATCAAAGACTTTTTGCAGTTGGAGATAACTCATAGAATAAGATCTAACAACTACCAATGATATGCATCGAGTAAGCTGGCAAGTAGCACAGACTGATTCTCTAAGATCAATCCTTTGGGAGGTTATAAGACACATAAGCATAGACCTGAAAGAGAAAGGTGTGACATATATGGATAACTCCTAGATGGCAACAATTATAAATTATCTAGAGAAGGAAAAGCTCCCAAATAACCTAGTAGAAGCTAGACAGCTTAGAAAAAGGGCAGTATGTTACTATATTATTCAAGGGGAACTATAGAAGAAAAGATGTGCAGGACCCCTATTAAAGAGTGTGACTAAGGAAAGAGTAGAATACATCCTTGAACATCATCCCTGAGGGAGATTGTGGATTGCATGTAGGGGCAACGGTGCTAGCTGAAAAAGTGCTAATAGCAAGATTCTATTACTACCTTGCTCACATATGCAGTGGATAATGCCAAAGAATATAAGAAATTCCAACTTTAATGCCCAAAAATACTTAGACCAGCAACAAATCTCCCTACAACAAGGGAGCATTCCCATTACTAGGTGGGACATGGACGTCCTAGGTCCTTTTCGTCCAGCTACGGATAAAGAAAGTACCTACTAGTAGCAGTAGACCACTTTTCGAAATGGGTAGAAGCTATGATAGTGGCCAGTATCACGAAATAGGAAGTCATAGACTTCCTCTGGAAAGATATGATCACAAGGTATGAACTTCCTAGATCCATCATAATCGATAATGGAAGGCAAATCATTCGCGAAACAATAAAGGAATATTATAAGAATTTAGGAATTTCCCTCTAAAACACTTCAGTTGCAAGGCCTTAGGCTAATGGACAGGTAGAAGCCACTAAGCAGCAGATTATGCAGTCCTTGAGGAAGAAGATCGAAGATGCTAAAGGAACTCGGGTAGAAGAACTACCTCTTATCTTGTGTCTTTAAGGACAACTGTCAAGACTTCTACAAGTTACACACCTTCTATTTTTATATAGTATAGAAGTTAGTGAAACCAGTATGATAAAGGTATGAGCCATGACATAATAAAAAGGCGCAGACGGAACCCCTCGATTTAGTGCCAGAGATAAGGGCAGAAGTATAACGCCGAAATAACTAATCGTGTTTAATTTATACGCTGAAATAACTAATCGTGTTTAATTATCTTACTCATAAAATCGTGATCTAAATCAAAATACTAAGTTGTGAAATAATTTTATTACTGTAAAAAAATGATCAAATTAAGTAATTTATAAAAGCGTGAATTTATTGAATATGTTTAAGCACAAAAGGTCATGTAAATTTATATATGAAATTTTACATAAATTTACATATACAGAAGGATATTATAGATTTTTGACTAAATACTTAATCAATTTTCTTGAAGATTAAGTTTCTAAAGAAAAAAATAACAATCATATAGTAGTTAGACAAATGTGTAGTTGCTAAATTAAGCATTTGTTAAAACTGTTAACGTATAAGATCAAAACCAAATTACAAGGGACCAAAAAAAAGAACAATTAAAAATAAAAATAAAGAAAATGGGTGGTCCCACAGGGCATATGTACATGGAGAAAGGGAGACATTTTTTGTAAATTTTTACAAAATAAAGAAAAAAGCTCAACACCCCAATTTGCTTCCAACTTCTCAGCCCCATGAACGTAACAGGGGATGGATGACTGCTGCACCAAGCCTCCTCATGTCCCTGAAAAAAGTTACACCGCCTTTAACCACCTAAACAAAGATCGGGTCACTTCCCAACCAGCCGACCTATTGTTCTCTTCCCATCTCCACCCACTTTTACCGATTCTTTCGCTAAAGGTAACTCCTCCTCCTCCCTCTTCTACTATATCTAAACTTTTCTTAGTCGTGGATTTGGGTTAAGAACTATTGAATAATTAAATTGCATTGATACCATTGAAGGATGTTAAATGAACTATGTTTACTACAAGGTGTAACCTTCAAGTTTCTTCATAAATTTAAAGTAATTTTCTTCCAAATCAGTTTAGGTAGTCAAATTTTATTTGGGATAAGCTTAAGCTGATGGTTGAAGGCCTAGGAATATATTTATACTCTGACACACCCCCTCACGCGAATGCCCTTTGGGCTTGAAGTGTGGATGCTGCAAAGGCCCGCCTTACCTTGCGCAATAAATCAATATGGGGGCTGCTGAGATTTGAACTCGAGACCTCTTGCTCAGAAAAGCTCTGATACCATGTTCAAGAACCAACTCAACCAAAAGCTTAAGCTGATGGTTGAAGGCCCAGGAATAGGTTTATACTCTAACAGGATTGATCTAGTTATGCAAGTACAACTTGATTACATTATGAAAATTAGGCAAAAGAGAAAATTATTAGAAAATTAGATCTTGGGTCGATTCCTAATGCTCATGGTAGATGATAGATGATAGATTTGAATGGTGGCTACTTAAGGAATACATGCCAAGTGCTATTAGCGAGGTTAACTATATTTACAAATGTATATGTTGCTAGTTGGATTAATTTTTGTCTGAGTGCTGGAGGTACAAGGAATGATTAGGGGCTATGGAGATGTTAACTTGTATATATGCATGACTGTTGGAAATTTATAGTTCTTGTTTTATTTGATTAGTATGAAGTGTATGACGATCTGGATTAACTGGGTTACAAATAGTAATGCCTTTACCTAGAATTATATATACAACAGATTATTGAATGGGTGTGGAGCAATCCAACTATTGTGGGATGCCCTTACTTGAATTTCATATCTGGTCATTGACATAGGCGGATGGTTGTGTGCTTATCTACACATTTAGAGAACAGTTAGGTACATTGGCTAGATAAATGATTATGTTATGCAAGTGTGTTGTACATTAGTATTTTGTAAAGGGGGAGGAAGCTGGTGATTCAAAGGGCTACAAGCTGGTGAGTCTCATGAAAAGAGATTGATCAATTAAATAATGATTGATCCAATGATTTTGAGTCTCATGTCATAACCTACTCACCAAAGTTTTTTAAATAAGTGCTTCAACCAAAAAGAACGAAATCATTATAGGAACTCTGACATTGAAACTACGGTTATATGACAAAAAGAATATATTGATAGAGCATGGATAGATTCACTTTGCAAACTCTATTTACTAAAATAAAGAAGCCAACGATAAGAAAAGGAGGGAGAAAAGAAAGAATAAGAAAATAACAAGTGATAGAATCCTATATTTCTAACAAAAGATCAAAAATTAAAAACCAATAATTGTCTTATAGATTTGTAGGTTAAAAATGTATTACAAGTACATAGAAACTTTTGAAGTAACTTTTTATGAGAACGAACGCAAACATGAAATAATAGAAAGGAAAGAGTGCAAAATAGATAACTAAAAGGATACTGTGAACAACAAAAAGCTATGTTATTACTTGAACTTTTACTAAGTAATAGTTTTAATGCGTTCATAAGGTTTTGCTTATATGTTTCGTTATATATTGGCCATATGAAGGACTCTTTACTATTCTAATGGCATAAGTTACTAGATTCATAAGTTCGTTTGTTCATATGTCGTTAATGTGGGGATGCTTGAACAACATGGTCGCTAACGCCTAGCAGTGCATTTCACTATTCACCGTTCAACGTTGATTGTTGAGTGGTTCAACTGAATCTAGGAGTCGGGTGGAGACCTCTAAACTCATAAGTTCATGTGATTCACCGTACATGGGCCCTAATCTTGGTTAATAGAAATTGCTTAATTCTTAAGTTCAATTTAAGAGCACTTAAGACGTATAAATTGCTGTTAAGTATGTGTGCTCATGGACTTATTAAACCTATATTTTACCGTTGTTTAACCATAACTTATGATATTTTATACCCTTTTATTTTCTAATAATTGCTCGAAATAAATTATTAAATTAAAATTTTAATATATTTTTGTTCATTTTGTAGGAATATGGGAGAGTTGGAAAAAAATTGAATAAGATGCTCAATTTGCTTGATATTGGATCAAATGGCAAACAAAGAAGGACGAAAATGAAGCCCAGCATAAGGCCCTTCCCTTATTCCTTCTTCGCAGCTCAATTGTGCAGCCCACACCCGCTTTCTCCTTCTTTCATGTCTCTCTCGGGCTAGACTCACTTATCCCCATTCAGTGACCCACTCAGTTCCTCCCAGTCCAAGACTTACCTTCCCCTTTTCTCCTTTCTTTTCCCACCTTCCATTTCTCTCGCTAGGCCTGGCCCAGACCTCTCTCTCTCTCTCTCTCTCTCTCTCTCTCTCTCTCACTCACTCATTTCTTTCACTTAATGGGCATGTGCCTGGCCTAATCGTTGTCCAGTTCACCTTCTCCCTTCTCCTTTCCCCCCCTCTTTCCCAGGCCTACCCAGCGCGCCTTCGGGCTTTTGATTCCGCGGCCCGCACACGCACTTTTCCTTCCCCAATCTCCATATCTTTCTCTCATTTAGAGCCATGTGAGCTTCACATGTCCCATTTCTTTCTTCTTCCTCAGCACAAACTCAAGCTCCATTTTCTTCTCCCCTGAAGCTGTGCCTCTTCTTTGCCCCCATAACTGTTGCTCACTCTTTCTCTCTCCTCCTTCATTATCTATCATTATCATCATGATCACTTTGTCAGTTTTTGGGCCGTTAATTCGACAATTAAGTGAGGTCATGAAGAGTTGAGAAGCGACGTTTTGAGATCTTAAAATGGGGATCGAGAGCATATATGGCAGACGACAGAGAGGAGGGTTTAATTTTTCATTCTTTTCTTGGTTTACATTTTTGTTTTGAACCTTAGATTCGGTTGTTTAGATTCCCAAAAAGAATTATTCATTCAAGTTCTTGTCAATTTAAGAGAGACATTTTAGGTTTTGGAGTTGGATTAATCTGGTTGTGGTCCAAGCATTGTTGATATTTGTAGCCCTCTAGCTTCAATTTGCCTTACTTTGGCTTTGACTAATGATGCTCTTCTTGTTCTTCAATCCTAGGCTATGAGTTTAATGCTTCAGACAATAAAATTCCTCCAACTTTCTCACTCTTATTTGTTTGCAGATTTATTGCAGTTTTCATGAATGATTTCCATTTTGCTCTCTTGAAGTTCGATTTTGAGTATAGATAGAGTTAGGTAATGAATAGTTTCAGTTGTCGTTTAGATCTTTAGTTTGCACTTTTACAAGAAAAAAAATCAGATTACATTAGTTAGTAATGTTATTTAGGGTTAACTATTGTTTCTTTAATATTTGAATGATAGCTCTTGATTAGCGATGTAATTTCTTACACCATCCTCGAGGACGATACTTATAAGCACTATAACGATAAGCCGTGCACTTGCTGAAATCATAATAGGTTTTTTTTGGCGCCGTTGCTGGGGATGATTTTGTGAAATTTGGTTGCGTCGAGTCATTTGAGTCATTTTTGTTTTAGTTTCATGTTTGTGATTTGTGGTTTTTGATTGAGTTGTTATTTAGTTTTAGTGGTTTAGTTTAGTTTAGATTTCTTTGTTTTAGATTTTTGATTTGAGTTAAGTGTTTTTATTTCGATTTTGTTTTGGTTTTAGTATCAATTTATTCTTTTTTTTAATGTCTATTTTACTATTGAAAAAAAGAGCTAACTGATTTGTTGAAGCTGTGCGGGAAACAAACCAGAAGCAGAAGATAACCAGAAACTGTCCGGTGCAGGATTTACAGCATTTCGATTACTATTTGTATTTTTTGTAGTAGTTCTGGTTTGAATTTTTTTGTTCTGATATTTTTCTTGTCAGCATGATTTTTAGAGTCTGTGGGAATTTTTATGGAATTTTTGGCACTGTCTATAATTTTCTATGATTTTTGGAACTAATTTTCTGCATAGTTCAGGGATAGAAAAAATTCGAAAAAAAATATATTCACATCCCTTGTGATTGCGTTAAATTTACTGTGTATAGAGTTATGATTTTAGGAGTTTCATTTTCTATTTTAGTTTTATTTTTAGATTTAGCTTGTTTAGGTTTTAATTTATTTTCTATCTTCTTTTAGTTTATTTGTGTTTTTTGTGTTCATTTTATTTCTAGGATTGGATCACTTTCTTTTTTTATTTCATTTTTAGGTTTGATTCATTTTTTGATTTTGTTTTCTGTGTTAAAAGAAAAACGAAAATCAGAAAAATAAAAAATCCAAAAAAAAGAAAAAAAGACCAAAAATATGTCCTTTGATAAGGATGTGGGATTTACATAACTGGTTAGGTTAGAGACCCTGAAAATATTAGAGTTGTTAGGAGTGAACCTGACCTTGACTTAGAACCCAACCCTGAACCCGAACTTGAATCTAAGCCTGAGCTACAAGTGCAAGAAATAGCGCAAGAGAGATCTTTGAGTGATATTTTCTATCCTCCTAGGACTGCTTTGCCATCTTGTTTTACTATACCTGACCTAGGGCCAAATGTAACTTTCGAATTGAGACCTCACTATACTCAAATGCTTCCTAAATTCACGGGTTTAGAGGGTGCTTATTTATTTTTAAGGGAATTCAAAGAAGTATATTTTATGATGAATTTCCCTAATATCTCTATTGATGTTGTGTGAATGAAATTGATTCCTTTTGCTTTGAAAGATTCTGCTAAATGTTGCATGTATGGATTGGTTACTAATTCTGTTGCTTCTTGGAATGATTTTATAAGATCATTCTTAAGAAAATACTTCCCTAATGCCAAGACTGTTAAGCAAAGGAATGAAATCAATCAATTTGTGTAACTAGGCGGGGAATCATTTTGGAAATACTTTAATAGGTTTAAAAATGTATTGGCCGAGTGTTCCTATCATATTTTAGACCAAGCACGTTTGTGCCAGATTGTTTTTGAAGGACTTGACCAACAGACAGGGTGACTTTCTTTCTAAGAGCGCCACTGCCGCTTGATAATTTTTAGAGGACTTAGTTGAGAAGACTATATAGTGGGAAGCCATTAGAGATGACAGTCTAAGTTCTAGGTTTACAAGAGATGGGTTGTATTCTGTCTCTGATATGAGTCACTTAGAGTCTACGATTGCTGTATTAGAAAACATGTTGAAGGGGTTATATGCCTAGATTCCCTAGACATATCAGACTTCTATGGTGTCCTGTTCCCACTGTCAAACCTTACATCATTCTTTAAGTGCTTGTCCTTATTTTACTCACCAGTTAGCAACTGGAAGGAGCAAGTGAGTATGGATTTTCAGAGACCTAAGAATGAACCCTTTTTCCCTTATTAAAATCCAAGGTGGAGAAATCACCCTAACTTTTCTTGGAGTACTAGCCTAAATGCTGCGGTTCCTAACTCTCAGCCTAGAGTGTTTCCTGGAAATAACACCCAGCTCATCTCCCATCCCTCTAATTCTTTTCAGAGATCGGCTTTTCCAGGTGTGCCCAATGCACCTAGACCTCCGCCGCCTGTTGCTCAAGTTTGACCTCCTCCTAGTTATATTGACATTAATAAAATTGAGAGCAGAATTAATAGTACTGTGAAGAGAATGATTAATGCTAAAATGGAAAGAATCATGAGAATGATGACTGAGCAGTTTTTCCAATTAGCATTATCTTCTAGGGAGCCAGGTACTTTTTCAGGTGAACCCTAAGGATCATGCCTCCTCTTATTCTAGTGCTAACCCTAGTAAGCCTGTGAGGAAAGTGAATGCAGTTATATCCCTTTGATATGGTTAAGAGATTGGTAATCAAGTGAGAAATCCTAGTGAACCCTACATGATCCTCACCAATTCTTCCAAAATTCTTCTTCCTATTCTTCTTCTCCAGAAACTGGTTTATCTAGTAAGTCAGGGGATGCTACTGATGTTGTCCCTAACGATTATAATGATCCTCGACCTATTGAGTCTCCTTCTAACAAAGAGGAGCCTAAGGAGAAAGGTTTCTTTGATTTAGCTGATCATTCACCTTCTAAGAACTTCATCTTCTGTTGAGAAAGTCCATAAGCCTTTACCTCCTTTTATCCATAGGCTTAAAAAGAAAGACCAATATCATGTTGAGAAGATGAGAGAGACTTTCTCTCAAGTCAAATCAATATTCCTTTACTCGATGCTATTCAGCAAATGCCTCCATATGCTAGATTTTTAGCAGTTCTGTGTACCACTAAAAAAGTCACTAGTGTCCCTCAAAAGGCTTTCTTAGCCTTTGGTGCTAGTTCTATCCTTTCTCATCAGATCTCAGGGAAGTGTAAGGACCCTGGTTGCCCTACTATTTCTATAGTTATATGGGACTATCTTATTCACAGAGCTTTGCTTAATTTAAGAACCAATGTTAATTCGATACCCTTCACTGAGTATGAAAGGATAGGCTTAGGTGAGCTAAAACTTTCCAAGATGTTCATTCAATTAGCTGATAGATCAACCAAGTTGCCTAGGGGTATAGTTGAGGATGTGTTGATTAGAGTGGGTGAGTTCCTTTACCCTATGGACTTTGTTGTGATCGAAGCTGAGAAGGTATCTAATATTGCTAGTCAAGTCCCTGTGATTTTAGGGCACCCTTTCTTGGCTACTGCCAATGCCCTTATTAATTGTAGGAACGGTATGATGAGACTGGTTTTTGGCAGCATGACCTTAGAATTGAATATTTTTAACATGCAAAGACAACCTTCTAGTTTTGATTATATGGAGTTTTCTACTCTTAACTGGGTAGAGTATTCTGTATTCAATGATGATTTTGATGATATGTTTGTTGCTGAGTATGAGTCATTTCTTGTGGATGATGAGCCTAAATATGATATGTTTGAATTTGATGACTAGTGCTCTACTGTTAACTGTCTGCTTGCTTTTGTTTCTTAATCTGCTCATGAGTATGTTTTCCCTCCTACTCTTGAATTAAAACCTCTTCTTGACTCTCTTAAGTATGTATTCCTATGACCTGATGAGTCATTTCCTGTTATTATTGATTCTGACCTATACCGGGACTAAGAGAACAAATTGATTGCCTTACTTAGAGAGAACAAGGAGCCTATAGATTGGACTTTAGAGGATATCAAGGATATTAGTCATTCGATTGTCCAGCATAGAATTCATTTGGAGGACAATGCTAAGCCCTACCAAGACCACCAAAGGTATTTGAACCCAACTCTATAAGAAGTAGTTAGGAATGAAGTACTAAATTGGTTAGACCATGGGATTATTTAACCTATTTGTGATAGTGAGTGGGTTAGCCCTGTCCAAGTTGTTCTTAAGAAGACTGGTATTACCATGATTAGGAAAAACAAGAATGAGTTAGTCCCTACTCAAGTTCAATCTGGTGCCGTGTTTGTATAGATCATAGAAAATTGAATGCTGACGCTAGAAAAGATCATTTTCCCCTTCTATTCTTGGACCAAATGTTGGAGAGGTTGGCTGGACATTTCTTCTATTACTTTTTAGATGGATATTATGGCTATACTCAGATCTCTATTGCTTCTAAGGATTAGGAGAAGGCTGCTTTCACCTGTCCCTTTGTGATATATGCCTTTAGAAGGATGTCATTTGTATAGTGTAATGCTTCTGCTACCTTTTAGAGGTGCATGACTTCTATTTTCTTAAATCTAGTTGAGCAATGCATGAACATTTTCATGGATGACTTTTCTGTATTTGGGTCTTCCTTTGATGATTGTCTGCCTAATCTGAGAAAAGTATTGGAAAGATGTAGGCAGAAAAACTTGACGTTGAATTAAGAGAAGTGTCACTTCATGGTTAAAAAGGGGACAGTCTTGGGCCACACTATTTCTAGAGATTGAATTGAGGTAAATAAGGTTAAGACTGATCTGATTATTAATATTCCCATTTCCACTAGTGTGAAAGAGGTAAGGTCTTTCTTTGGACGTGCTGGCTTCTATCGTTGTTTCATTAATGATTTTAGTAAGATAGCGAAGCCCTTGACCAACCTGTTAGCTAAGGATGTGCCATTTTACTTCTCTGAGGAGTGTTTTGTGGCATTTACAAGCTTAAAGGGGCATTTACAAAGGTTAAGGGAGCCTTAACCTATGCTCTCATTCTTCATCCTCCCATCTGGAGAGAACCATTTGAGTTTATGTGTGATGCATCTGATTATGTTGTTAGGATTGTTCTGGGATAGCGTGTTGATAAGAAGCCCCATGTTATTTATTATGCTAGTTGTACTCTGAATGATGGCCAACTGAATTATACTATTGCTGAAAAAGAATTTTTAGTTGTGATCTTGGGTTTTGAGAAGTTTAGACCTTGTCTGGTTGATCTCATGTGATTGTTTATACTGTTCACTCTACTCTTAAGCACCTTCTTTCTAAGAAGGATGCCAAGCCTAGACTTATGAAATGGATCTTGCTTTTGCAAGACTTTGACTGTGAGACTAAGGATAAGAAAGGTTCTGAGAACCTTGTCGTAGCTCACTATTTGTCTGGGATTCTCTATGACGGAAAGAGTGACTTCAGTATTTTTGAGTGCTTCCCTGATGAGTAATTATATGTTGTTCACCTTGATTCTTGGCATGCTGACATTGTGAACTACCTACTTTATAGTAAGATTCTTGCAGGTTGGACCAAGAATAATAGAGATAGGTTCCTCCACCTCGTGAAATTCTTTGCCTGGGGTGACCCTTATTTGTTTAGATACTATTTTAACCAAGTCTTTAGGAGGTGTATTCCTATTTATAAGGTGAGGAGTGTCCTTTCTTTCTATCATGACTAGGCATGTGGGGGGCATTTCAGTGGAAGAAAGACTGTAGCTAAAGTTGTTCAATGTGCTTTCTATTGGCCTACCTTGTTTAGGGATGTTTTTGAGTACTGTAAGAGTTGCCCTAAGTGCTAACAGTTGGGTAGAATAAGTCAGAGAGATATGATGCCACTTAATTTCATCATTATGGTGGAGATTTTTGATGTGTGGGGTATAGATTTTATGGGGCCATTTTCATCATCTTCTGGGAAAGAGTACAATTTATTAGCTGTGGACTATGTTTCTAATGAGTTAAGGCTAAGGTGGTTGTGAAGCTCCTTAGAGAGAACATCTTTGATAGATTTGACATGCCCCATGCTATCAGTAGTGATCGGGGTACCCACTTTAATAACAGATCTTTTGATGCCTTACGAAGGAAGGACTCCATAGTCCATAGACTTGCTACCCCCTATTGCCCCTAAGCTAGGAGCCAGGTTGAAGTGTCCAATTGAGAAATTAAGTAGTTTCTAGAAAAGACGGTGAGCAGAAATAGGAAAGATTGGGCCGACAAGCTTATAGATGCTGTTTGGGCATATACGATGGCTTTCAAAACTCCCTTAGGAATGTCACCTTCTAGGGTGGTTTATAGTAAGCCTTGTCATCTCCCTGGTGAGACAGCGCATAGAGTTTGGTGGGCCATTAGGATGCTTAATTATGACTTCATTGAGGCCGATAAGGAGAGACGACAACAACTAAGCGAACTCGAAGAAATAAGAGGTAGGCTTATGATAGTGCTCGATCTTACAAAGAGAGGGCTAAGTTGTTCATGACAACATATTCTTAGGAAAGAGTTTACCCCTGGAATGAAAGTACTTTTATATAACTCTAAGCTCCATTTGTTTCCAGGGAAATTAAGGTTCGATGGACGGGTCCTTATATTGTTTCACACGTTTTTTCCTTTGGTCCAGTTGAAATTCAGGATCTTGATAGTGGTGCCAAATTCAGGGTGAATGGCCAATGGTTGAAGCAATTCTGGAGCTTTCGAGTAAAGAAGATGTGGAGTATCCGATACTCGGTGAGCCGAGCTATGTTCAGTGATGAAATACTGAGATAGCTCGGTTCTACTTAGCACCTGACCTGGTTTTCTTGGAATTTGTTTCCTTCCTTTCTCTTTCTCTTATTTTGCTTTTCTTTTCTTTTTGTATAGTTTGTTGCTTTTCTTTCTCTTTGGCGTATATATGTTGTATATTTGTTTTTGAGTCATGTCCTTTTTGTTTTTGAGTCTTGTTTTTATTTTTGTATATTTGTTTTTCTATTAGTTTTTATTTTGTGTTTAATATTTCTTCCCATTTTTAATGAGGACATTTTTTGATATAGGTGTGGTGGTGGGGAAACTTTGGAAATTTTAGGAAAAATGAAAAAAAAACTAAAAAAATCCAAAAATATTTTTGCTTTGTTTTGGGGAATATGTGTGCTATTTTTAATTGACCATGTTCTCTTGTGCTTGAGTATTATATTGTATATAGTTGTGGTGTACATTGATAGAACTTAGTCCCAAAGTATGATGTTTGTATATGATCCTAACCCCCGGTGTTAATTCTATGCAAGCTTGACTTTGGTAAATAAACATGTGAGGTTTTGAACCTTATAGACTAATTCATCATTTTAGTCTCATATTTTTCTTTCATGTGTGTCTCTTCCATGATTACATCTGTAGAACTTGCTTTGATTCTCTTTAAAATCACATTTAGCATGTGCACTATAATAATATGATAGAGGCGTTCATTTGCTTTTGCAAGCTACTTAGCCAAATTGCCACCCATGATTTGAATGTTTTTACTCTTTGCTTGCCCTTTTGAGCCTTGACTGTTTTTGTTGTGAACCCTTCATTTTAACCCTTGGCGTAAACACTTTTTCCTATACCTAAACCAAGACTGGTGGAGTAACACTTCATTATTTGGTGGGTAGCTTTTGGGTATTTATGTAATTGGTGGTTGATGTTGTTATATATGGGGATGTAGCATTGAAACTATTTGGAAATTGAGTTGTATTATTTTTGTATGTGCCATTCATTCATCTTCTTAATGAAAAAACAGAAGGAAAGAATGAAAACAAAATGAAAAAAGTTTGAATGGAAAAAAATAAAAAATAAAATCCCAAAAAAATTTAAAAAAAAGAGTTGTGAATAAGAGTGTTTGGCATGGATGTATCATTGTATACTCATTTCCAATGGTTAATTAAGTGTGTATGTTCGTATTTTGTTTTGAGAGAGAGTGTCGTTATTATAATTGGTGTAAGTGTTGGTTGCTCATTAGCTATGTCTTTTAGCTCCTCATTTCCTAAATCATTTGTCCCTCTCCTAACCCTTAACCCTTAGCCCCATACAACGTTGGAAAGTCCTCTTGATTATTATTTTGCATTCTGCATCTTAGTGGTGAAGAATCAAGAATCTTAGCAAGGATATGGTAGTTTGTTTGATTGGAAGAGAATTGAGTGAACCTTGTTATATTTTAAACACATAAGCGGGAGTGATTATACATTTCCCTAAAGTGAGGTTCTACCAGTCATGCTTGTACATAATTTTTAAGTGGGGTGAAAGATTGTGTATAGATGTCACCAGCGGGGATTAAGGATTTCTTGATGTGCACTTTATGTTTATATATGATCGAGTGCTTAGGTTGCTTGAGTGATATGGTTGATTAGAATGTGTATATATTTTCCCGGATGTTGTATATACTTTGAAAAAAAATTCAAAAAATTTTTTGTTTTATAGATTTGGTGGGGGCATCTTCTGTAAACCCTCACGAGGCCTTCCTCGTCCGCTATGGGTAACTTAGGGGTTTAAAGGGCTTGTTACACATACTAAATGCAACCGTGATTTCTATGAAAGTGAGTTAGGATTTTATTTTCTTTTTCTAGGATCTTTAGTTTTATTTTACTTAAGGATGAGCAAAACTTAGGTGTGGGGGGTATTTATACAACCATAACTTATGATATTTTATACCCTTCTATTGTCTAGTGATTTCTCAAAATAAATTATTAAATTAACATTTTAATATGTTTTTGTTCGTTTTGTAGGAATATGAAAGAATTGAAAAAAAATTGAATAAGATGCTCAATTTGCTTGATATTGGATCAAGTGCGAAATTAAGAAGGAAGAAAATGAAGCCTAGCACAAGGCCCTTTCCTTATTCCTCCTTCACGGCCCAATTGTGCAGCACAAACCCCACTTTCTCCTTCTTTGCTCTTTCTCTTGGGTTGGGCTCCCTCATCCCCGCGCAGCGACCCAGTCATTTGCTCCCAGTCAGCCACCTGCCTCCCCGTTTTTTCCTTTATTTTCCTGCCTTCCCTTCTCTCGCTGGGCCTGGCTAGGACCGCACTTTCTCTCATTTCTTTCCCTTCACTCAAGTGAGCCTAGCCCAATTGTTGCCCAGTTCACCTCTTCCCTCCTCGCTCCTCCCCCTCTTTCTCAGGCCTGGCCAGCGTGTCTTCGTGCTTTTGTTTTCGCAGCCCGCATGCGCGCTTTTCCTTCTCCATATCTTTCTCTCATTTAGAACCTTCTGAGCTTCATGTGACCGTTTTTTTCTTCTTCCTCAGCATGAACCCGAGCTCTATTTTCTTCTCCCCTGAAGCTGTGCCTCTTCTTCTCCTCCATAATTGCTACTCACTCTTTCTCTCTCCTCCTTCACTACCTATTGTTATCATTGTGATCATCATCACTTCATCAGTTTTCTAGACCATTAATTCGGCAATTAAGTGAGGTCGTGAAGAGTTGAGGAGCAACATTTTGGGGTATTCAAATGGGGACCGACAGCACAGATGGCAGACGACAAAGAGGTGGGTTTAATTTTTCATTCTTTTTTTGGTTTACATTTTCATTTTGAACCTCAGATTTAGTTGTTTAAATTCCCACAAAAAACAATTATTCACTCAAGTTCTTGTCAATTTGAGAGAGACATTTTAGGTTTTGGAGTTGGATTAATCTTATTGTGGTTCAAGTATTGTTGATATTTACAGCCCTCTCACTTCGATTTTCCTTAGCTTGGCTTTGACTGATGATGCTCTTCCTGTTCTTCAATCCTAGGCTGTGAGTTTAATGCTTCAGATAATAAAATTCTTCCAACTTTCTGACTCGTATTTGTATGTTGATTGATTGCTGTTTTCATAAATGATTTCCATTTGGCTCCCTTGAAGTTCGATTTGAGTACAGATAGAGTTTGGTAATGAGTAGTTTCAGTTGTCATTTAGATCTTCAGTTTGCACATTTACAAGGAAAAAAAAAAAAATAGATTACATTCATTAGTAATGTTGTTTACAGTTGACTATTGTTCGCCGATATTTGAATGATAGCTCTTGATTAGCGATCTAATTTCATACACCATCCTTGAGGACGACACTCATAAGCACTATAACGATAAGCCTTGCGCTTGCGGAAGTCATAACAACTGTATAAGGGTAACAGACTGAGCTTATGTCACATTTTTTTCTCTTATTTGGTGATTTTGAAAACTTTTACGGTGTATAGTATACAGAAAACCAGAAAGAAGATGACATAAAATTGAAATTAAGAAGAAAAATAATGCTGGTTGGAAGAAATGATGCATGAGTGCCCCCCTGAATTCATATCCATGGGTATTCTCTGGGTCAACTGATTAGCTCACAGCTCCTTTCTAATTGATCTTGTGATTTAAATGGATTTACTTGTATTTAATTGGAAAAAAATGCCAGTTACTTGGTTCTGAAAGGTACTAATAACAACGAAAAAAGATACTGTAGGATTCGTAGTCGTAAATTTTGCATAACCTCTTACTTACTCTTACTTCATTAAAATAAGTTAATTAGAATGTTCTGCTTGTACTAAAAAAGCTACAAGTTTATTTATTGTTGTTTGGTTATTCTTTAATAAGGGATAAAGTTCATTGATTTTCTTAAATAACACGCACATCTACTTCCTTTCGAGCGGAAATGCCTTGTTTTCATTTTGAAATGGTGGTAATGTTTCCCTAGTTTATAAGTCTTCTGTTGCTAATAAGTATTAAACCAATCATTAAGCACTTAATTATGTGATTGTGAATTGGTGGCGTTACAAGGGGCTACAACAAGGACTATGCTATATAAGCTAGGATCGAAAGGATATATAATAGGAGGGTGAATCAGCGAACTTTAAAGCTTAGAGATCTAGTCCTAAGAAGTATGAAAGCGATTGGAAAGCAGCTAGGGAAGTTAAAAGCAAATTAAGGAGGACCATCCAGCATAAAAGAGGAAGTATTCCTAGGTACCTACAAACTTCTTATACTAGGGAGCATGGAGGTCTCGAATGCTTAGCTTATGGAAAATCTCAGACACTATTATCCATAAATTTCTAATACAAAAAGTTCGCGTTTCATTAAAGCACTAGGCAGGGTCTATAACCAGTGTAATAAATTTGCATGTCCCTGGGATTGATAAACTTAAGCAAGATTAATAACTCTACCTTTACATTTCCTAATATTTAATTTTGTATAATTAACCCTTCAAATATGAATGTGAATAACATAATTATGTGTAAAAGTAGGAGAAAACTCCTAAGACATGTTACCAGATTTTGATAAACTAGACTGGGACTTGCAAGGAGTAAAATTTCAAAGTTTATATCCAAAATTCTACCACGAAATTGATGATAGAAATCTTACAGGAATGATTGAAGACTCGATTGGAATTAAAATTTTGCTAAACAAGACATATAAGGCTTAAAATTTGCAAAACATACTAAAGAAGTATAGCTGATAATGCAAATTCTTGATAATGAGGTTGATTAATCAGCCTTTCTTTTTATATGAGACACGAAAGGTGTTTAAACTCTGGTTCAAAGTCTAAAAGCTTGCCTAATTGAAAAAGTCCCTAAAAGAATAACAGAATTGGGAAGCTTAGCTTAGGCACAAGAATACTGAGTGTAAGTATTAAACATAGAATTCCCAGATATTTGATTCACCACAGGCTAATAGTTGACACAACAAAAAATGAAGAAACCCTAAAAACCTTTTACGCAAGATCATGACGTGCATTGGATCTTGAATGAAAACATCTTTACATTCTTTATACATGGAGTAAGAACCCTAAGAAGTTACTATTGTAACTTAAGATGGGGTAAAAATGAAATAGCCATATACAGCACATAGAGACCAAGGTAAGGCATACACATTAAAAGCAAAAGTAATGGTTTTTCATTAATTGATCAAACTCCATTACATGTGTAAAAATTGTTGACATCTATATATAAAGAGCACAAAAGTAACATGCACGTAGATGAAAAGAAGAAAAGGGAAAAGAAGAAAAAGAAAAAGATCAAGACCCTTAGCAGCCAAAAAGCCTCTGGTGTTCAGTCTCTTTAAGGTCCCCAGAGTGACTTAACCAATTATGGCATGCTTGTGCCAGGAATTACGTGGCCATGAAGGAAGATCTTGTTATTGTTGTGCCAAGTTTGCTTGACGTAGGCCCTTACTCTTTGTCTCTCTTCTCATTTTCTCTAAAGCCTCGTTGAGACTTTCTTCGCTATCCTCCGTTCTTCTTCTTCTCTTCTCCTCCTCTCCCTTATCCCCAGCCATAACCTCTTGATTCTACCCTCATCCTCTTCCAAATCCTCTACCCTAGACTGGATGATTCCCCTAGATCTAGAGGAGGAAGTGGTGGAGTTGGAGGAAGAGTGGATGCATTCATTCAGTAGAAAGACTAGAGAGATGCCCATGTACAAAAGGGGGTGGGAGTCATGGTTGTCCTCACTAATAGCAACCATACTATTTCCCTCATTAAATGGCTAGTGAGGATAGAAACTCCTATTGACTACTATATAATTGGAGCATTTATAATGGGCACCACATAGATTTCAGCTTTATTTAATACAGGAACCAAGCTTGGAGAGATACATATGGGAAGTGGTGGAGGGAGGAGGCAAGTGGATAAGAGCGAGGAGAAGCAAAAGGATATTTGGGAGGAGGGGGAGCAACATCAAGCAAACTCCGAAATATTTGAGGTAATCCTTGGCAGATGTAGGGGTAGTCTGTCTGTAACACCCCAGCTTAATCACTATATATATGCCTCTATTAATAAGCACTATGAGTCAGTGGAATATGGTGTTAAGGTAGGGCATTACCGCCATCCCATAGAGACAACGCTGCAAAAAGAGAAGTAGAGTCGACCAGATAAATAGCATCTGCTAATTATGATGATTACACCAAATAAGGACTCACATTGTCATTAACCATTACAAAATAGACATCCCACAATGATTTAATCATGTCTAAAATGGATTGATATTTCATTGTGGCTACAAAATGCAAAAAACACAAGTTGGATTCAAAGCCATCCAAGCAGACCACCTGGTTAGAGAATTAGCAATCACTGCCCGCGCATTTTTAAAACTATGCTTGTTAAATGTCCTTTGAGGAACACTACATTTAACATTGACAATGAAATTAATTGTTTCTCGGTTTAGCTGGGACCCAAACATATGAACAGTAGCCATGGCATCAATGAACAAAGAAATATAAATTTTCGGTTTACCAGAAAGGGCCCGAACTATGAATTATGCTGGCAGAAGCTATGAACAATTAGCATTAAACATTGCATTGAATGATGAACAATGAAATGGGTCCTTAAGGATCCAGAGGCCGAATGAAACTTGGTAATATTAGGAAATGTATATATAGACATCTTTGAAGGGTACAAGTAATAATGTACCATTGCCGTTTACTTATATTCTTGTTTTTTGTTGCTCCTCATTTGAGGTGTTTTTCTTAGAAGTAAATTTAGTGGTGCTCTATATTAATTACGATAATTAATGCTCGTAAGTCTTAAATTATTGCGATCATACTCTTCTGGTTTGGAATGGAAAGGAATATTTTATTCTTCTCATGAATCCCTTTTCATTCAATGAATGACTTATAGAAGTGTGGCTTGGCAATATTTCTTTTAGGACTGTGGTTCATTTAGCCCTCCTCAGGACTCATTAGCCCCTTAACCTCATAACTTACGTTTATTGGCTTAGAACCCAAAGTATTATACACAATTTATTGCCACACTTTGCTGAACCAACACCCTTAACTAGTGGGGAGTTCTTTTGAGGTTGAATCTCAATCTAATCCCTTTTTTTAAAAAAGGCATTGCTTGATTCCAATATCTTGAACATAGCTATCCTTCAACATATATTGGGTAAACTGGTTGCTCAGTTTTTAATTACTTAACCATAAAACTAATTGCACAAATTATGTCCTAATCTACCACATAGTCCTTATAACTACTTCAATTTTCTTTCCACTTTCAACTATGTCACACAGCTCCTTTATTTAGTGACAAAAACAGTTAATAATCATTTATATCTACATTACTTGAACATACTATGGCTTTGCTTGGACAATTAAGTATCATTAAGACCATTGTTCTCTTATGCACATTTCTTCCACCAAAATTTCTTGCAATTATACCTTCACACTCTGATGCATATTCCCATATGCATCATTTTTATTTAAGGTCAACTTCCAAGAAGAAAAGTGTCAAACAAGAGCGTGCATGGGAACTCTCATATTTTCTCTTATTATGTGAGTTCAAGGACTTTAGACACTATGAAGAAGTCAAGCAAGTGGCGAAAATCTGGATAAAACTCATATTCCTTCCGGAAGAATTGGTGCCCGATTCATCCCGTCGGAAGGTAATTTTTTTTTTGGTGCTCATTTTTGGACTAGCTCAAGTGGACCCACAACTTGAGAGGCCACATGGTTTTGAAGTTTAAGCTCTCAGCTTTCGAACAAGCCCAATTATGTTTAATTTGGACGTCGTTTGGTTGGGCTAAATATTACTCAAAGAAGACATGTCCTGTTCTAGTCCAGTTCTGATATGGGTGTAATGTTCGGACCATAACTTTTGATATACTTATCCAAATTGAGCAAATGAGCCCATTATGGAAAATAGATTTCCAGGGCTTTCCAACAAGCCCAAAAGCACCTTATTTGGACGTGTGAGATGAGAGAAATGCTCAGTTGAAGTGAAGGCTGCTGCATGGAGTTAATGCTGGGCAAGTGAAGAGACATAGGTTACATGACATCACCTTGCTGACATCATGCACGACTTGGATGGATTTCTTCAGCTGATAGGAAGTCTAGAATGTTCATTGTAACCTCCCCCATTCCTTTAAGTTGTGTCTTTTTATTTTTCCTAAGTCTTTTCAATTTTCTAGCTTTAAATTGCTAGGAGTTTGTGTCTTTTGCTTGTCTTGTTGTTGCCTATATATAGTGGGGGTGTGAAGTGTTTCTCAATTCAGAGTTGTAAGCTTTCCTAAGTGAAATACAATTACCTTTGAGTGTGATTCTCAAAAGTATTCCAAATCCCTAGTTCTATATCTTGAATTTTGGCAAGTTCAAGTGGTGTTCTAGGTTCTCTTTTCTTTTCCAATTGGAGTGATTCCTTGGTGAAGACGAGAGGATTTGCCCAAGATCAAGTCCTTGAGTGGCTCCGCGAAGGATTATCTCAAGTGCAAGATCTTGTTTATCCTTTGTTCTGTTTTGCTATTATTTTCATTCCACCTCAATCAACCTTCCTTTTCTCTTTACTTTGGTTCAATTCTTATTTGGGTTTATTTGAATTTGATTTGGTTCACTTACCACCCACATATACATCACACTCATATTATGGCTATTGCTAATTACTTTTCAGTTCTTCCCATACGTGAATTCAATGTATTCATCCGCCGACAATCACATAATCAAAATACAACAATTCATCCCTACGTTTACATGAATAATAATTGACATATGAGGTTGAATATAATGGAAGACCAAAATTTAATTAACTTCCAGGAGACTAGAGGTAGAGATGGGTGTAACCAGGGGGTGTGAAGATGAGGAGGTAGTGGAGCCGAGCTGAACCGGTAGCTTGGGGCGGTAAGGACCAGTGACTGCTACTAGTTAGGGGGTGTCACATGTGGGAGAAGAAAGATGGAGGGTTGACTCTCTTGGGTGGCTTATTTCAAAAACCCACATGCCATTTAAATAGCCATCCCCCTCTACATTAGTAAGGCTCTTTTTATTACTTTTTCTTTTTTTTTCTTTATTTGGATAATTGCGTTGTCACATCAAAATTAATGCGAGCTTATCACTTTTTCATATCATAATTAATGCGTGTTTATCACTTTGTCACATTAAAATTACTGCGAGATATCATAATTAATGCGAGCTTATCTCAATTTATTTTCCTTTGCACATGCCCTGAGATTGGCCATACATTTAGCAAGCAACAATTTGATAATCCTATTCTTTTCCTTAGCTAGTAAGACATTATCATGGTTCAGTAAATTCCCAACCTCGCTCAAGGACAAACACGTATGTACGATAAATTGTATACTTTTGCATAATTATATGAGACTTTATATGGTCTAGGGAAAGTTTCACATTAAAGTAACTTCTCAATGACACATTGCTTGGTTTATCAGTAGAAAAATGCGCGGCTCATAGCCCTGATTAGTCATAACCATGTGATGCAACCAATTAAACATGATTATGTGACAGAGCGTTACATCCTCTTCCCCTTAAAGAAAGTTTTGTCCTTGAAATTTACGCTGAACATCCCTTTTGAATAAATATAAGTAATAATGTTTCATTTCATCTTCAATATACTATGTAGCCTCAGAGGCTCTATGATTGGTTATATATGACTTTGATAAAAGGTATAGTCTTGTTACGCAATTATTTCACTCTTTAATCTATTATCTTCATTGGTTGTTTTTCATAAGTTGACTCGTTAGCCTCAACTTCTAAGGGTTTGTAAACAATTGCATGAGTTGGATCATGCACAAAATTGTGGAGTTACAAAATATAGAACATATCATGCACATACTGCAATTCAAGTGGTAAGGCTAAGCAGTAAGTAGCTGGGTTAATTTTTTCATTGATATCATAAGGTCTAACAAATAGTGGGCTTCACTTTCCTTTAACATTGAATCTTTGTACTGCTTTAATAGGAGAAACTTTCAAAAACACTTTCACCCCTTCTTTAAACTCCAAAAGCCTCTGTCTTCGGTCTGCATATGCTTTCTACCTATCTTGTATTGCTTTTATGTTTCATTAGATAACTTTGATCTTGTCCACTATTTCTTGAGCCATTTCAGGTTCCAAGATTAAAGTGTCCTCTAGATCACTCCAACAAAAGGAAGTTCTACATCTTCTACAGTGTACAGCTTCCAAAAAAGGGGCCATTTTTATAGTAGCTTGATAGCTATTATTATACGAAAACTCTATTTGGGGTAAATACTCCTCCTATGTTCCTTCAAAAACCAATACACAGGCTCGTAACATGTCCTCATTGATTTGATGTACCTTTCAGTTTGTCCATCCATCTCGGGATGGCAGGAACTGCTAAACTATGAGTTTGTACCAAAGGCTTTCTTTAAAGCCTTCCAGAATCGGGCTTAAAATCTTTTCTGCATGAGACAATGTCTTAAGGTACACCATGTAACCTTTCTACTTTACTAATGTAAATTTGAGCCAACCTATTTGCTTTCTAAGAAAAATGTATTACTACAAAATGAGCAGACTTGGTCAGTCTATCCACTATTACCCAAATGGTGCTCTTCCTTGATCCTGTTAGAGGGTACCCCATTACGAAATCCATTGAAATGGAGTCCCATTTCCACTTGGGAATTTTCAATGGTCTCAATTGACCATTAGGTCATTGATGCTCAGTTTTGACTCTTTACAAAGTAAGACATTCATCCACATACTCGGTTATGTCTCTTTTCTTGTTGCTGCACTAGGAGGTTTGTCTCAAATCTTTATATATTTTCGTTCCTCATGAGTGAATGGAATACTCTATATTGTGGACTTTGGATATTATCCTTTTCTTTCAACTTCATGCTTTAAGGTATACATATTTGATTTTGGAATCTAATAACTCCTAGTTTGTCCTTTACAAAACCTAATACTTTTCCTTTGCTTATATTTACCTTCTACCTCTTCATCTCCCACTTGTGTATGTTTAATTTCATCTAAAAGGATAGGTTGAACCACCATACCACCAAAAAATGACCTAGGTTCTTATGATAGCACAGGTTCTATGCCCACATTTTTCAAATCCCTTAAAATCTTTGATCGCACCATTGTCACAACGTTCACACAACATGTATTTCTCCACTCAATGCATCGACAACCACATTAGCTTTTCCTCAATGGCGCTGTACTTGGAGGTCATAATCTTTAAGAAGTTCTAACTACCTACATTGCCTCATATTCAATTGCTTTTGACTGAAGATGTATTTGGGACTTTTGTATCAGTCAAAATCTTACAAGGACCCCTATAGAGATGGTGTCTCCAAAGTTTTAGCACAAAAACCACCACGGTCGGTTCCAAGTCATCGGTAGGGTGATTTTGCTCACAAGGCTTTAGCTGTCTAGAAGCGTAAACTATAACATTTCTGTCTTGCACTAGGATACATCTTATACCTTGTTTAGAAGCATCATCGTAAATGGCGAATTCTTGAAAAATCTTGAACAAATCATCTATTGTATTTGGCCATACGCAAGAAACTTTAAACCTCATCAATGTTAGGAGGCCTTGGCTAATCAGTGACTGCCTTTACTTTTTGTGGGTCCACTTTAATCCCTCCTTTAGATATCACATGTCCTAGAAAGTTTACTTCTAATAATCAAAAGTCACATTTTGATAACTTAGCATGAACCATGTGCTTCCTTAGGGTCTGTAACATAATCCTCAAATGATTAGTATGGTCCTCTTTAGTTTTCAAATATATTAGGGTATCACCAATGAAAACAACTAAAAATTATCCAAGAACAGCCTAAACACTCAGTTCATAAAATCCATGAAGGCTGCAGGAGCATTGGTTAATCCAAGCGGTAACACCATAAATTTATAATGACCATAGTGAGTCCTAGACATTATCTTAGGGATATCCTCTAGTTTGATTCTTAATTGGTGGTACACCATCCTAAGATCAATTTTTAAGAAGACTCACATTCCACATAGTTGATCAAATAAATCATCAATCATAGGAAATGTGTACTTATTCTTTACAGTGATCTTGTTCAATTCCCTGTAATCTAGACACAATTTCAAAGTTCCATCCTTTTTCTTCACAAATAGTACCAGTGCTGCCCACGGGGTTATGCTTGGTCTGATATAACCCCTTTGTAATAAATTCTTTGAATTGCACTTTCAATTTTTCTTTAACTCTTATTGGGTCATTCTATATGAAGGCTTTGAGATAGGGCACGCCCCTGGTTCCAACTCTTTTTCAAAGACAATCTGTCTTTTGGGTGGTGGCCCAGAGATTTCTTCCAAGAGCACATCTGAAAATTCTCTAATCACCGGAATGTCGTCAATTTTTATTTCCTTTTTCTTATCTTTCGTAACGCAGCATAAGTACGCCTCACAGCCCTGCCTAACTAATTTCCTAGCTACCATCAAGGATATTATCATTCCATTCTATTATTATTTTCCCAAAAGCACATCTTTCATCCCCTTTCACTTTCAGGGATACTTTTTGCTTTTCGCAATCAATCTTTGCTCCATGCCTTAACAATTAATCCATTTCTAGAAATATGTCGAATTTCGATAGACCTAATTGTACCAAATCTCCCTCAAACTCTTCTTGATTTAGCGTCACTAGGCAATTCTTGTACATAACACTACATTTTGCCTTTTTTTTTTCTGTGGTCAAATTTACATCCAAATCTGTAGTATACTTATGTGATTCCACCCTTATCTGAAATATAGCTTTTGATGAAATAAATGAATGTGTAGCTGCCGAATCAAATAAAATGACAAGGGGCGTTGAATTAAAAGTAAGCATACCGATCACAACCATTTCTGAGTCGTCACCCTGCTTTATGTTGATCACATAAACTCTACCCACCTGGTGGCTGGTCGTAAGGGCAAGGGACTTATTATCTGTAGTAGTTAGAGCAGGGCCATTACTTGGCTAGGTAGGACAAGCAATTGACAATCAAATGATTCGGATCTCCACATAAAAAACAATGAATTGTTCCTATCCTACATTCCGAGGTGGTGTGGTTCATGCAACAACAATTGGTGCAATGCTTCATAGTGGGAGCTAGGCATTAGGGTTTTGGTCTTATGTTGGTATGTTACTCATTAGAAAGTCCTTCAACCTGAGTATCTTTCTAATTCCACCCTTTTCCTAGGGTTGGCCGGGTTGGCCATTCTAAACCTATTTTTCACCCGTTCGATTTCTGTCGCATGCTCCTACAATTCCTACTTGTTTGTATGGGTTGTCCTGCCAACTGGCTCCTAATATAAGGCGTGAGGCCTACCTCAAATCTTACAACCCTCATTTGATCTGTGGCTTCATACTTTAAAGTGAACCTTGAGAATTCAGCAAAGCGGCTTATATACTTCGTTACTGATAGGTTATCCTGCCTCAGGGTTAAGAACTCCTCTTATTTTTGCATTTGCAAGTGCATCGGATAAAACTTTGCTCGTAATGCCTCGCTTAATGTACACCAAGTGGACTTAAAACTTTGAAAGGTGGACTTCACTATTCTCCACTAAATGTCAGCCTGTCCAATAAGATAAAAGACCAAAATAGACATACATCTATTTTTAAGACTTCCAGAATATCAAATATCTTTTTCATCGATCTGATCTATTCTTTTAGTAAGGCTGGATCTTCCTTGCCAGTTTTGTGACCCAATAAAGGAACTCATTTTCTTTTTCATCCTTATCATATCAAAAACCCTTAAGCTTTTTCGTTACATCAGCCACAATCTTTGCCATCAGTTTGGGATTTAAGTCATCTAATAGTCCTTTTTGACCCTTAACATTCACAGGGTTTCTAGGTACACTAAGAGCTTCCTAACTTCTTTGAGAGGTCACTACCATGGAACTTTGATTGGCAGAGTATGTTGACATAGATTCTGTGCTATTCCCTAGCGGATTGTTTTTCAGAACATTATCATTTGGTTTCACCATTCTGTTAAACTTAGAAGCAAATGTATTAGCTCTTGCTTATTTGTATCCCTTATGGTTACACGTTCATGCTTTCTCTTCATCATTATTTGTTCATATGCTACTTTTCTCATATGACCTAATTTGCTACCTTTGCTATTCATACTGGCCAGTCAAGTGCCACCAATTAAACCTTATTATTATATTCTTTTGGATTCGATTGTTAACAATTTCCTTGGTAAGTAATTAACCAATTCCAGTGCTCATGCACATCAAACTTACGTGCATTCATAACATATGTCACACTAGTCTACCATGAGAATTGTTTCCATGGTGAACACATAAAAAGGCCTATCCTTTAAAGCAAAATGGGTTCATAAGGTTAGATGAATCATTATTGTAACATTATGACCTGAAGTCCCGTATCACTGATAACTTTATATCATCCATATGGATGAGTTCCTTATCTGCTGCCTTACATATTTACACCTTTTTACATGTCTATAAATTCACTTCCTGATTCACCAACTCAGCAACCTCCTATGTCCAACTCCTTTTCTTGCTTCCTCTTCCTGTTCCATCCCCTGGTCTTATAGTATAGGTCATTGCTATTACTAGTTTCAGATCCAAAGTTCCAAGACTCTTTCTTAGTCTCATCAAAGCTTATTTCTATCACCTGCTGATTACACTCACCAAGCTACCTGAATCACTAGAATCACCGTCATTCTCTCCTCCCTAGATATCGGATATGTCGATCTCATATGTATCTATATCAATTGGTAACTCTGGAGTAAGTGACGACGAGGGAAAAGGGTCTTCTTCTTGGCGAGGTTCTGGGGCAAGTAAGGGACCTCGAGGGTTATGCTTCCAAAGGGTCCTGCCTTGCCATCTATCTATACTTTTTATAGAATTTTGCACTTCTTTGTCAACCCCAAGGCTTACTTATTCATTCCTTACACATCTAACCTTATTCTTATGAATTTATCTCATTTACCGAAACATACATAAAGCCTTAGCAATCTTGACCCCGAAGGACGGCATTAATGTAGTTATGCTGACATCTACATTTGCTCTGATACCACTTTTGTAACGCCCGAGCTTAATCACCTTATATATGTCTCTATTAATAAGCATTGTGAGTCAGCAGAATATGCTATCAAGATAGGGCATTAACGCCATCCCATAGGGACAAGGCTGCAAATAAAGAAGTAGAGTTAACTAGATAAATAGGATCCGTCAGTTACGATGATTACACCAAATGAGGACTTATACTATTATTAACTATTGTAAAGCAGACATCGTACAATGATTTAATCATGCCTAAAATGGACTTACATTTCATTTTGGCTGCAAAATGTCCAAACACAAGCCGAATTCCAAGCCATCCAAACAGACCACTAGGTTAGAGAATTAGCAATCACGGTCCTGGCCCACTTCTCCTGTGCTTTTAGCTTCTGCAGGTTCCTGCTAAACTTCAAGTTGCCTCTCCTTCCCTAAATTAGTTTAAAAACACAAAAGAATGGGAAAATGAGCTATACCTCAATACGTCACCCTTGTATAGTCAATAACTATTTGTAATTAGTCAGTGATCACGCGCAATTTTAAAAGTATGCTTATTAAACCTCCTTTAAGGAATACTGCATTTAATATTGACTATGAAATCAAAGCCTAGATGGGACCCAAACATATGAATAGTAGCCATGGCATCACTGTACAATGAACTAGGAATTTTCGGTTTACCGAGAAGGGCCTGAAATGTGAATTCTACTAGCAGAAACTATGAACAATGAACAATGAACATTACATTGAACGATGAACAATGAAATGGGTTCTTAAGGTTCCAGTAGCTGTATGAAACTTGGTAATATTAGGAAATGTAAATATGAACATCTTTGAAGCGCGTGCCTTTGGCATTTATTTATAGTCTTCTCTTTTTTTGCTCATCATTTAAGGTGTCTTTCTTGGAAATAAATTTAGTGCTGCTCTGCGTTAATGAAGAAAATTAATGCTTGTGAGTCTTAAATCATTTCGATCATACTCTTAGGCTTTGTAGTGGAAATGAAGTATTTTATTCTTCTCGTAAATCCTTCTTCATTCAATGAATGACTTATAGAAGTGTGGCTTGGCAATATTCCTCTTAGGACTGTAGTTCATTTAGCCCTCCTTATGACTCATTAGCCCCTTAACCTCATAGCTTATATTTCTTGGCTCACACCCCAAAGTACTATACATAATTTATTACCACACTTTACTAAGCCAACACCCTTAACTAGTGGGGTGTTCTTTCAAGGCTAAATCTCAATCGAACCCCTTTTTTTTCAAAAACGCATCACTTGATTCCAATATCCTGAACATAGCTAGCTAACATAGCTAGCTAACTTATCTCCTTCAACATTTCCATTAGAATTTGTCATGAGTATAATTGACTCATTAAAACCATATATCTATTGGGTAAATCAGTTGCTCAGTTTCTAATTACTTAACCATAAAACTAATTGCATAAATTATATCCTAATTTACCACATAGTCCTCATACCTACTTCAATTTTCTTCCCACTTTCAACTATGTCACTCAACCCCTTTATTTAGGGATAAAAATCGTTAATAATAATTTATATTTGCATTACTTGAACATGCTATGTCTTTGCTTGAACAATTAAACATCATCTAGACCGCTATTCTCTTATGCACATTTCTTCCACCAAAATTTCTTACAATCATACCTTCACACCCATGTTATGACTATTGCTAATTACTTTTCAATTCTTCCCATACATGAATTCAATGTATTTATCCCCTGAGAATCACATAATCAAAATACAACAATTCATCCCTACATTCACATGAATAATCATTAACATACGAGGTTAAATATAATAGAAGGCCAAAATTTAATTACCTTCCAGGAGACTAAAGGTGGAGATGGGTGCAACCAAGGGGTGTGAATGGGAGGAGACAGTGGGGTAGAACTGAACTAGTAGCTTGGAGCAGTGAGGGCCGATGACTGCTACTGGTCAGGGAACGTATGGGAGCTGGAAGATGGAGGGTTAACTCTCTTAGGTGGCTTATTTCAAAAACACACAGGCCATTTTAAATAGCCATCCCCTTCTACATTAGTAAGGCTCTTTTTATTACTTTTTCTTTTTTTTTTCTTTATTTAGATAATTGCTTTGTCACATCAAAATTAATGCTAGCATATCACTTTATCACATCATAATTAATGCGAGCTTATCACTTTGTCACATCAATTAATGCGAGACATCATAATTAATGCAACCTTATCTCAATTTATTTTCTTTCCACATGGCCCGAGATTGGCCATACATTTGGCAAGCAACAACTCACTAATCCTATTCTTTTCCATAGTTATTAAGACATTATCATCGTTTGATAAATTCCCGACCTCGCTTCGGTACAAACGCGCATGTATGATAAATTGTATACTTTTGCATAATTATATGAGACTTTATATGGTCCAGAGAAAGTTTCGCATTAATGTAATTTCTCAATGAAATATTGCTTGGTTTATTAGTAGAAAAATGTGCGGCTCACAGCTCAGATTAGTCATAAGCATGTGATGTAACTAATTAAACATGATTAAGTGATGGGGTGTTTCACTGTCTTTATGGGACCCCATCTTTCTCTTCAAGGGCAACAATAGGACACTTACTCAGATACCCCACAATGTTATCAAGTAGGTTGCTTTGAAATAAAGAAGGGATGAGGGAAGATGCCCCAAACCTAGGCATACCAGGCCCTAAAGAAGGATTAGTTGCTCATGATGCTAGCCTGCTTAGGTTGTTATAAATATTACATCTTTGGCTATCAAGTAGTTTGTTGGGAACGTTGATCCATAAGAGCCCCCTGAAATTTTCCTTTCTTTCCTTTTTAATATAGACTTCCTCTGTATCATTCCATGCAGTAGAATTTGTTAACATTTTCCTATAGGATTGAGAAGATTGGAAAGCACGTCTTGGCAGGGCCAGGTGGAACCCCAATCCGATTGTTGTCAGCCATTGATATGTGGAAATGGTAAAAGGATATGAAAGAGGTGGAGCAAGGTTGGAAAACTTTCATTAAAATCTAAAAGGTGGAAGAGAAGACAAATAAGCTTATAAAGGGATAAGAGACGTTTTAAAGAAATTAAACCCATAAAAGTTGGACTTATAGCCAAAATTAGGGGAGGAAGCATCATAAGATTAGAGGAAAGCCGCAAGAGACACAATCTCCAATCAAAGAAACTCCTAAAGTTAAACCAACCATCATTCCTTGCATAGGAAATCAGAGGAAAGTCCAAAAGACACTTAATTAAGCCAACCTAAGTCATCATTGAGTAGATGTCGAAGTTATTTCTTAGGGAACAGAGAATTGAATTAGCTAAAGATTTGGAATTCTAAGGTAAAAGATTTCAAATCCTATTAGAGGAGATTTCCCTTAAAAATTAGATAAAAATCCATTGGAAAAATTTGAGCTAAGCTCTTTAGGAAGTAAGACATGAGCTAAGGACAGTACATAAAATTAACCTTGAGAAAGTTTAACATCACTTTAAGGCATGATTAGATGAAACAGGCTAGGTCTAGTCACACTTTAAGGCATGATTAGATGAAAGTTAGACTTCACTCAAGGGGACAATGATTTGGTAGAAATTAACTCAAAAGAGGTATTGGGTCATAGCCTAGTAAAAGACCAAGAAATTAAATTGACTAGATGAAACCACTAGAATTAAGCAGTCCAATCACAGACACAGGCTCTCTAGAAGTTAAGTTCATCGACACCTTGGAAATGATTTCTATGAAAATGGCTTGATCGGGAAGTAAAGATATGGTCAAGCTCTCCTAAATCAACGGATAAATGGTAAAGATCTTTGAGTTTAAATAAAACTAGAAAATAATTTATATCTAAATAAGATATAGAATCCTGGAAATATTTCTCTAATGGAACCATTCCAAGCCCTTATAATTACAAACCATGGCCAACAATAAAGGCATAACCATTCCAAGTCCCTATAATTACAAGCCATGGTCAATAATAAAAGGCAAGTCAACAAGACTTTTATAAGCTACATTGTGCTTACTACCCTCTCAAAAATTCTACGTAATTTAAGTGTCGGAAGGTCTTATAAAGGAGAAGCTCCTTCTTTGAGAGTTGATTTGATGTAACCTTGAATAGTCGCACAAGCTTCTTAAGATTCCCAAAACAATTATAGAAACGCTAGATTGTGCTAATTGTTGAACTTTAGTGAACTTATTTAGGAGTTCTCTTTTTTTTTTTTTTTGAACTTAACACGAATTGTTTAACCTAATTTTCAAATTTTATGATGGATATGATTTAATTACTCATTGTGAGTCTTTATTTAGACTCTATAAGGTTGAGAATTTTTTAAACATGAATAATAAAGTAGAATCAGATATGTTTATATCTTGTATTTTGTTATTATGCTTTTAATATGGAATCATATATGTAATGGTATCACTAATCTACAAGAAATGAAATTTAATAGATCTTTCTCACCATATTTTACTAGACCTATGTATTTTTGTATGATTTTTGTATATTGAATACATTTATTACTTGAACCAAATGAATGGAATAAAGACTTAGACACCATCCATAGCTCTTGCTTTCATTATGGATTCCATTCAATTCAATTTTATTTGGACCAAATGTTCCTCGATTGATGTTTTATGTAATGCGCATACATATGTATGTATGAGTTATGACCACAAATGAAAAATGGTTTTGCAAAAAGAATCTTTTGTTTTTTCTTTTTAAGGTTTCAGATAGTAATATACTATAGTTCAATACCCACAACTTTGAACATAAACATTCGTCACTATGAGCATATTTACTATTTATGCACCAAGACCAAGTTTGAAGGTGTTGTGACTCCATGTAATACAAAATTTTCGTAATCATATGCAATTGCACATGTTTAAATGTAAGGATATTTAAGTGTATGAAATCACGTATGTTTACTATGCAATTCCATCACCGTGTCAAAACACCTTTGAATTCAACAGTAAATAACGGATAATACAGTGCAAGGATGTCCAAATTCAAACTTGGGAACATTCTTGTCCAATACCCCCAAAAGTATCTGTCAAAAAATCTAGAAATTTATTTTTTTTCACGTGAGACCCTTTTAGATTTTAGATAGGGCCGCAAGCGCACGGTGCCGTTGTACAAATCAAGGTTGATCCCATAGAGGTTAGGCCAAGCTACCGGGTTATATTCCCTCAAGATAGGCTAAGCGACTCCAATTTTGTGAATGAAATTGAACTATGGCACTTATCCGATCTAGTAGATAAACAATCAAGGGATTTAGTCAAATCAAGTAATTTTCCAACTCAAGAATTTATCAAGCGCCTTTTCTTCAGATGGGTGATTCAAAAACTGATAATTGAATTTTCAAACCCATCTTTCAAGGTGGAACTGAAATTCTTAAATCTAATCAACTATCATTTCTCAAGAATTTTTAATTAATCTAAGATCATTAAGGATGCGATTACCAAATTTTAGGAGTTTCATAAACAGTAAGTCTTTCTTAAGATCCTATACACATAAATAGAATCGTAGTTTTCTAACATCTAGTTTCACCTCTCAATCCTTCACCAAATGTCTCAAACAAACGGGAAGTTGATCCAGTTTTCCACTAGCAATTTAATATCTAAGATTCAATAGAATCAACCCAGCAAGTCTAAAACACTTTTAGATCAAAACAAGAATTGCATCAATCATGAGAATTGTAGATAGCAACGTAAGCCGCAAGCATACGGTTTCAACTTATAGTATGATATGGCAAATATGGGTCACTCGATGAAGATGAAAAAATCAAATTTCACCACTTAATTTGCTTGAGTTTATACAAGAATTAGCCTACCAAAAAAAGTGGTGACCAAAGATTATCTAATACTAGTTAAGCAATATGAAGTGAAAAATAAATAAATATATATAAAACAAGAAAAGAAAAATAATGAAAAATATTACTCTTAGGCTCTAAAAAAACTCAAATCTATAGGGAAAAGAAAAACCTAAATAATTAACAACATAAACACATTCAAGAGGTATTGATCAAGATTTAACGAAACAACAAAATGAAGTAACGTAAGATAATCAATTGACAGAACATGTATGCCTAGAAACAATAATAAAATTTTTTTTAAAAAAAAAACTCAATTGTAACTTTATCAAGACCCACGTGATGGCGTAGGAAGGAGACAAGGATAAAAATAATAACAATGAAGTAAAAACAAATCAATGAAAAGTGGACTAGCACTCTAGCAAAGTAAAAAGGGTGCCGAGCCACCCAAAGCTCATGCATACAATGAATAAGAGATGAAGTTGGGAAAGTAAAATAGAGTAAGCACGGCAACGAAAGAGAGGCTCCAAGAAAAAAAAAAATTAGGGGGCTCAAAACCAAGCTAAACTACTGAAAATAGCCAAAGCAGAATGGTAACAAAATTTGGAAGGATTGAACTATTCAATTAGCCCATTGAATCAGCCAAAAAGAAAGAAATTTGACACTCAGCTATGACTTCTAAGCATCTTGAAGCAAAACCCAGAATCTCTATTATAAAAAACAGGTGAAGAAACAGATGTTAAAAGAGAGCTATATTAAAATTGACTATGGCTACTTAATTGATTGCTAGCTACTAGCTTCCCCGTACCCAATCCTTCTACCCCTATTCAGACAAAAAAATTCACAGTGATATCCAACCCAATTCCCCCTAAAACCACTTTCTTCTTCCTTCAATCTTGCTGCCATGTTTCGACAAAATTAGCAAAGCCATGAGTTGTTATTGACTTTAGTGTGGAGCAAGGGGTTGATGGTTGAATTTTATAGAGGAGAGGAAGAATAGGATACAGAAAATCAAGGAGAGGAGGGGAGTGATTTTCGGAGTGAAGAAGAAGAGTAGGAGAAGAGAGAAAATGAAGATGGGGGGGAGGGGAAGATCGCTGGCACATGAGGAGAGAATGAAGGGGTTTAGGGTTGGATATTTGGCAATGGGCTAAAAATTCTTCATTTTTAGGCAAACCCAGCTCTTCCTTTTCATCTCCTACAAAAGATAAGAATTCACATAAAAATCACAAAATAATTGTTATGGCAAGTCAAAATAAGATTGTTAAGGGTATGAAATTGTATCAAATTTTTAGTGAACAGATACTCCTACACTTAAGTTTTGCTCGTCCTCGAGTCAAATAAATAAAAAATCATAAAAAAGGAAAACAAAAATCGTAACTCACTTTCGTAAGAATCACGGTTGACTTTACCGTATGCTACAAGGCCACTAAATGCCTAGGTTCCTCCTATTGGACGTGTAGGTCTCGTGAGGGTTTGCAGAAGATATACCCACAAAATTTTCAAAAGGAAAAAGAATAGAGAGAAAAGAAAATCTTTTTTTAAAAAAAATTTACATTGATGTACAAGCAAAGATAATATAAACTTCCAACCAGACATATCACCCCCATAGCTCAGATATTAGCTTGTATATAAATAAGGTGTACAGTCCAAGATTCTAGATCTTCACTTATGACATCCACACTCTAACTTTTCACCTCACTATCCAACATAACATTGTATCCCTCCTAGTGCACTGTGTACAACTGTACCACCATCCTAGGAGTCGTGCAAACCACAGTTTGACTCAACCCACTTGCTGAAACATAAACTACTTTATTGACCCACTAACATGAGAATCAAGCTTTTCCAATAGTACTATTATCCCAAAGGGTAACATCCAGTAGCATATGCCTCAAAGGAATACTTGTCATTCCTGACTTTTGACACTCTTTTATTTTTTGGTTTTCAAATTGAAAACGAAAACAAAAATAACTATACAAAGACAAGTGGGAGAATCAACTCTGGAAGCCTAATACCCTAAGACAATGGTGATGTGCAAAATAAAGATTGGACTCACACTTATGATGAAACGATGAGGTCAGGATGGGGTGTAGAATGTCACAGTTAAGACTAATTGTATATCATGTACATCTTGTCTATATACAATCTAATACCAAGTTATAAGGGCTTAAGCTAGTTAAAATAGTGTACATTTCCCCAAAACCAAATGAAACAAAGGAGAAGAGAGAAAAAGAAGGGGAAAAATATATCTTTTTAGTGTCTTCATATTTGTTTTAAATAAACTTTGCAAAAGTTGTCACCCACACACTTAAACATTACAATGTCGCTATTGCATGCAGAACTATAAGAATGAAAAGCATAGAATCAAAAACAAAGATAAGGAAATAAAAGAAAATAAATATATAAAATAAGTTTTTATACAAAGGAACAATAGTACCAGGTTGAATGCTAGATGCATCGAAGCTAATATCCATAACCCCAATCTCTATACCGTGGTTCGTAGAGCATTAGACACTGTACTTCTTTCTCTTTTGCACGTAGCTCTAAAAATGGCTTTAACCTTTGTCCATTCAGTTCGAAATGCATACCACTTGTGGGGTCCTGTATCTCTACAACACCATGTGGAAAAACATGAGAAATAATGAAAGGACTAGTCCAACAAGATCTTAACTTACCTGAAAAAGGTGTAGTCAGGAGTCCTAAAGTAACAACTAATGACCTGAGAAGAACCCTTTGCTCTGAATATGCCTGTCATGGAGCAATTTTGCTCTCTCCTTTTGCATCATAGAATTCTCATAGGCTTCAGCTTTGATTTCTTCTAATTCACTCAACTGTAACTTCCTCTCTACCCCAACGGCCTAGAAGTCAAGGTTTAAAGTCTTTAAAGTCCATATAGCCCGGTGCTCAAGTTTTATATGAAGATGACAGGATTTACCATAAAAGGAGACATGTTTGAAGGAGTCTTAAAAGCTGTCCTATAAGCTCAGAGAGCATCAATGAGCTTATCTGCCCAGTCCTTACGGTTTCTACTCATAGTCCTTTTCAAAATTAGTTTGATCTATCTATTAGAAACATGTACCTAGCCACTAGTTTGGGGATGATATGCAGTGGCTAAACAGTGAATGATGGAGTACTTTTTCAACAATGCATCCAAAGAATGACTGTCAAAATGAGTACCCTGGTCACTAACGATAGCCTTGGCATGCCATACCTGGAGAAAATATTTTTTCTAAGGAACTTGACAATGACTCTAGCCTTAGTTGTAATGCCCCAACTTAATCACCTATTAACCACTTGCAATTAGGTTCATTATGTGACCGCGGAGAGTGCTACCAAGCTGTGGCATTACCGCCGTCCCGAAGGGACAAGGCTAACATTAAACATTGAGTGGACTAGGAGCTAGACCTTCACTAATTACAATACATTATTCATGACACACGAAGTCCAAAGATTCATTAAACATACCAAAACAGACATCATACATCTGTTCAATCATGACTAAAGGGGGATTTACACTGCACTTAGGCTTCACAAGCCTCAAAGTAACTAACTACGAAAGGAGGTTAACAGTCACTATTTTGACCCACATCTCTTGGGTCCTTGGTCTCTACATGTTCCTGCTTAGCCGTACCTGGTTTCACCTTCCCTAAAATAGTTTGAAAACACAAAACAATGAAAAAATGAACGATTGCTCAATACATTACCCATGTACAGCTAAATAACCTTTCATTAGGAGTTAGTGAGCGCGCACGCAATGTTAAAACGATGCTTTGTAAACATCTTTTGGGAAGTATTGATTTAATTAAATAATTAGCAATTGTTTGTTTGGCTTGGACTAGGACCCTGCACTTATGAATAGCAGCAATGAAAATAACAATGTACTATGAAATTTCCCGTTCAATGGGAAGGGTCCAACAATGAACTCTGCTAGTAGATACTTATAAATACTAAACATGGCACAATACAATGAACACTGAAATGGGTCCAGATGAATGCATAGGCTAAATAAAAACTCATAAGCATTATTCAATGTAAATTTAAATGTATTTGAAGGGTACAAGCAGTAATGTACCTGAAGAATCAATTATTGCTCTTTTTCTTTTTCTTCTTAAACAATTCGATTCAAGACCTGTGTTCAGGGTCACTTATCTGGGTAAGTCCTTATTTTACAGTGTCGATGTATTTTTAATTATCATAGTTTCACCACTAATGCACTAATAATGCAAGCTTAGCTTAAGGAACATCTCAAGCAACTTTTCCACTCTTTAGTAGTCTTCTTTTAATCAATCACTAATAAGGTTCCCTGTTTTATGCTATTGCGATGTTGTTCAACACCCTCTTTGATTATAAAGCTAACTCCATAACCAACGGAGTTATACTCACTAAAGCATTTGGTAACTCTTATGACCTATAACGTTCCCATTTGGTCTTGAACTTCGAATACCCATTGACTCACTTTCTTCCCACACTTATGCTTTCAGATTGGTCCTTTTTCTTTTATTGATGAGGCTGTTTCATTTATACACTTCTATCTTAAGCTTGTATCGTTAAGGCCCACAAGAAGTCAATTAATTCAACTGTCACCTATCAATCACTTGGATTAGCCACTTACGAACCCTAATACTTCATGAGCCTATTAGCTAAACATTGAGATCAACTCATTTGCGTAGCTTATTTATCCAACCCAATTCATCCTTAAGCCTCCACCTTCACCAAATATTGATTTGTATGTTTCTCAAGAATATTTTGTACTAAACCCTTTTTACCCTTTAGTGAGTTCACATTTGTTCAAGACATAAATCCTTCATTTTCATGTTTCTTTCAATTTCCCCAAGAATTCCAACTCAATTTCTGAAATATGAGTCACCCCAAATGAGATAAACACACCTCCACTCTAATTTAGTTTGAAAATAGCACAACTCACATGCTCAAAGTTTGTTCCCATAATTTAAGCTTAGTCCTCACTGATATCCACAAGTATCTCCAATTTATCTACAACATAATCTCCACAATTCACTCAATTAACTTGTTGCAATACAATTTACTCAATTAACTAGCATAAATAATTATTGTACATCAAAAATAGCTCACCAACAATTCATACTACCTATCATAGAATTGAATTTAGAGGGGAGAAGAGTGGAAGAAGATTACCTTGATTGCAATTAAGTGGGGTGGAAGTGGATGAATTGGTGAGGGGTGGAGGGGAGGGCGACTTCGAGGTGGTGGCGGTGACCGACAGTTGGCCTCGGAACAGGAGGTCGTGCCCGTTCCGATTGGGCATAGAACGGCACAGAGCAAAGAACGAAGGAGATAGAGGGAGTGCGCGAGAGAGAGAAAAACAGGGCAGGTAGTGGTCGGACGGTGATGGCGGTAGATAGGCGTAGGGGTGATCAAAACCGGTTAATCGAAAATTTGGTTAACCGAAAATCGGTTAACCAGAAAGTCAGTTCGCAAAAATTGTGAACCAAAAACCGAACTAAAACTTTCTGTTAACCAAATTTTTCGGTTCGGTAAAATATGAACTGTAACCGAACCGAAAACTCAGTTCACTAGATTTTCAGTTCGGTTAACCGGATCTTCAGTTCGGTTATCGGTCAAATGTTAATTTCAATTGTTAATTTTCAATTTTCACTCCTTTTTTAAATTAATTTAACTATTTACGATACCAAATATTAATTTACATATTATTGTATGTTTAGCCTTATCTTTAATAATTATAAAATCTACACTTGACCACTACAAAATTTAGTTTTTCTTTTATTAAAATTGTAAGTTTTGGTTTCGCTTAACCTTACAGTTAACTGAATCTCAAATGGCCAAACCAAAACCTAAACCGAAATCGCAAAATTTTTTCAGTTTGGTTAACCAAACTAATTAAATTTTTTAGAAAAATCAAACCGGTTAACCAGTTTTTCAGTTCAGTTTTTCGATTTTTTGGTTCTGTTTTTGTGTTTCGATTTTTTTTGCTCACCCCTAGACAGGCATCGATGGTCAGCTAGTGATAGGCCCTGTCGACTGGCTTAACGAACGAAGAAAAGGGGTTGTTCTTGTGTGTGCGTGAGGAGAAGCAGACAGAGGGTTCTGAGTCCCTCTCCTTTTTTTGTTTTTGTTTTGGCTTTGCTTTGTAATTTGGCTTGGCTTACAATACTTACCTCCTTATTTCACCCTTTTGATCTAGATAAGGGCTACATCGTATCCCAATTAATGCTTGCTTATCAAGTTAGAATTCCCCTTTTCGCTTGTCTCGGTTCGGGCCGCACACTTGGCTGGTCGGGATTTGCTCTTTACTTCCTTCCCTTAGTGGTTAAGAAATTACTAAGGGCTGATAATTCCCGACCCCATTCAAGTGTAAATGCACATTTGTGGAAACCATATATTTTATCTAATTTTAGCGGGTATACATACATATATATATATATATATATATATATATATATATATATATATATATATATATATATATATATATAGTGGTTAAGAAATTACTAAGGGCTGATAATTCCCAACCCGATTCAGGTGTAAATCCGCGTTTAATTAAACTGTATATTTTATCTAATTTTAGCGGGTACATACATACGTACATACATATATATATATATATAGAGAGAGAGAGAGAGACAGAGAGAGACAGAGAGAGAGAGAGAGGGAGAGAGAGAGAGCGAGAGCGAGAGAGAGCGATACATACATATTTATGTATGTTATCTTTTATGAATTCGGAAGTGTTCCATGGTATCGTAATTCTTTAAATCCTCAATAGTTCATTTGAAAGGTGCGCAACTCATTGCTCTAATTCATCTACGTCACATAAACAAATTAAAAAAAAATTAGAACTAAGTATATGAAATTAAATATCGGGGTATTACATCAATTGTCCTTGTCGGTATAGCCTCCACTTACTTAGACACGTAGTCTACAGTTAGAAGAATATACTCACTCTCAAAAGAAGATGGAAATGGTCCCATAAAATCTATCCCCCAAACATCAAAGATCTCAACAATAATTATAAAGTTAAGGGGCGTCATATCTCTCCTATCGATTTTCCTAAACTGGTGACGCCTAGAGAAACTTTTGTGACATAAATGGGTATCTTTGAATAGGGTAGCTAATACAAACAACATTGAAGGACTTCAGCAAATGTTATCTTCTCAATAAAATGTCCCCTACAAGCTTGGTCATGCATGATGGAAAGAAAGAGCACTTTTAATCTCATTGTCAGGGATACACCTCCTAGAGATCTTATCAGAATAATATTTGAACAAATAAGGGTAATTGTAATAAAAAAATTTCACTAGATAAAAGAATAGGTCCTTATCATGGTTACTTCAACCCAAGGGTATCTCACCAGCCACTAGATAATTGACAATGTCAGCATACTATGGCTTAGATTGAACTATAAGCAGCTGCTCGTTAGGGAAGCACTCAGATATGGGGGACTCACTTTTTTTTTTTTCACAATGATCTGGGATAAGTGCTCAGCAACCAGGTTTTCAGAATCTTTCCTATCCCGAATCTCACAATCAAATTCCTACAAGAGTAAAATGCACTAAAGCAATTTAGGTTTTGCATCCTTTTTGGAGAAGATATGCTTTAGTGCAGCGTGGTTAGTATGAACTATCACATAAGACCCAATCAATTAGGGATGAAATTATTCAAAACCAAACACAATTGCCAAAAACTCTTTTTTAGTAACAGTGTAGTTCGACTGGGCCTCATTAAAAGTATGACTCGCATAATATATGACATGAGGTTTCCTATCTACACATTGTCATAAGATAAGCCCCACAGCATAGTTAGAAGCATCACACATTAACTCAAAGGTCTCTCCCCAAATAGGAGGATGTAGGACAGGGGCAGAAGTTAGGGCTTCTTTTAGCCTATTAAACGCCTTTATACACTACTTAGAGAAGTGAACAGGCACATCTTTGGCTAAAAGGTTGGTCAAGGGCTTACCAATTTTACTGAAATCCTAAATAATGTGCCTATAAAATCCTGTATACCCTAAAAATGACTTAATATAACACAAGTGGGAGGGGGGAGATTAGTAATTAAATCAGTTTTTGCTTTATCAACTTCAATCCCATCATATGAAATTACATGCCCTAAAATAATTTCCTTCTTCAACATAAAATGTCATTTTTCCCGGTTAAGAGTCAAATTCTTCTCTCTTATCTTTGCAAAGCTTTATTCATATCAGCCAAATAGTCATCAAATGAGGAACCAAACACAGAAAAATCATCCATAAACACCTTGATGCATTGCTTAATCATGCCAAAAAATATAGAAATTATGTAACACTGAAACTTGGTCGGAGCATTATGTTCGTGCTAAAAATATGCTATTTTTACAATATCTTTATACCTGATTTATGCTCAAAATAATTTTTATTTTCAGATTTTTATTTGACTTGATTTTATTTTGTAGGTATTGAATAATTCGAAAAAAATGCAGCAAAAAGATGAAAAAAATATCGAAAATGAAGCATTGGGCCAGATTGACTCAAACCCGACCCACAAAATCCTTAGCCGTTTTCTTTTATAACCCAAAAGAAAAAAAAGGAAAAACCCCAATAAAGGGAAGCCCAAGCATCACGTGCCGTGCGCGTGACTCATTCCCCCCCGCTTAATCTTTTCATTTTCTCCTTCCTCACAGAACTCAGAAACCCCGACATCCCCCTTTTCTCTGGCTTCTTCTTTGACTCCACAACATCATCTCCATCCACCTCCACCATCATCGAGCACCAGGGAGCACCGAATCACCACCTCCTTCACTGCCACGCGATAGCCAGCACATCCATCATCCCACCATCCACGCATGTCCAGATCGACGGTTGAGAATGGAAGGGCTTAAGTATAAATCAAGGTTGCGGTAGAGCTAGGTAAAAATGAGGTTTTAATCTAGGTTAGGTTTAAGTTTTACAGGTTTTATTTAGGATTCTTTGTTAGTTTAATTCGAGTTTTAGGAATCTAGGGTTTATTTTCGTGTTCAATTTTAGTGATTTATGGATCGATTTTAGTCATTTGTTTTGATTTTCAGTTGTTTAATTCAGTGTCTAGCTTGCATTTTGTATATTCGAAGTTTAGTAGTTGATTTGGAGTAGTTACTCATGCATTCTGGCTTGGAATTGCAAAGAATTTGACGTGACTGTTTCTAAGTTCCCAACTGAAGAGTGCTCATCGTCATTCATGGAGCTCAGCTCCATCTCCTTCACAAAATCTGGATTTGGTCTCTATTATTGTTTTCTCGTAATGCTTTTACTTTAATGCTGCTGAAACAACTAAAATCCCCCTTTCCCGATTTTCTGACTGTTTGGTTGTGAATCTGGGTTTTAATTGGTTCTGTTGCTGCTTTGTTTCATTTAAAGCTTTTGATTGATTCTACATTTTCTGTTCTCAATTTATGCTTTCATTTGATGCATTTAACCCATTCCCTAAACCTGCTGCCCTCCTCATTTGAACTGGCTTTCATTTTTTTTGTTCGAATTTGGGATGGTCTGACTTGCTGTTTCTAATTGTTTGGCACCTGTAATTTTGTGTTATGGCTGATGATGCTTAGTTTTATTTGCAACCTTGATGGTATTTGTTTCATTGTGAAGGATTATAGATCATGTTTGGTCCCTAGATTATGCTGGTAACTACGGTTAGGATTAGATTACTTCAATGTGGTTGAGTTTGGTTTTGCGATATTTAGATACTATCGGAGTTTGCAAATAATTAGGGAGTATTTAGAATTTGATTTGTTTTATTTGTTTACTGTTTAATTAGTTTAGAATGATGCTACATTAGTTTAATTTCATACTTAGAGACCTTAATCTCTTCTGTCATCCCTGTGGAGACGACCCTCAAGTACTACAATGATAGTCGTATACTTGTGACACTTTATTTTTCACTCAAAATTATCGTACAAGTTTTTGGTGGGACGACGGCTTGAGATTTGGGTTACATTTTTTTTTTTGGTTGCTTTCCTATTAGTTGCACATGGTTTATCTTGCTTTTTAATTTCGTTATTTAGTGTCGCTTAACTTAGTTTATTTCTTGAAAAAATCCCAAAATCAAAAAAGATTAGAAAAGGTTTAAAATTTAAAAAAAATTAGAAAAACTTAAAAAGTACTAAAAATTAAAAAATTTAAAAACTTCAAAAACAAAATGGCAAGTTTCTATTTCCCTCAGTTTGAGCATGAGATCTTTTGGCGATACTTGAATAGATTGAATGAATTTCGTGCTCAATGTGTTGATTATTGTTTTGAGAAATGGGAAATTTACCAAGTGATCTTTGAGAGTCTTAATGATGAATATAGGAATGATGTTAAGACTATGTACCTCGGGGGTTTGGATTGTTTATTCACTAAAACTCAAGATGAGGTTTGGGATTTCTTTGAAAAACTAGCTTGGGATACTTACAAGTTTGAACAAGCTAGAAATAATTTTGGTTACTCAACTCATAGAGAGTCTATTTTTCCTGTTAGTCCTTATCCATAGGATCTCTTTATAGATTCACATGACCCATCTCACTTTTATTTGCCTTCTATTTTGTGCAATTATTATGAGTCTTCTGATCATGCTGCTTGTCGTTGCTCTTATCGTGCTTATGTGGATGCTACATGTGCAAGTATTGAAAGGCAGATTAATGAATTGACTGATCAAATGGTAGAGATAATGAAAAAGAGAATTACTGAATATTCTCAATGTTTTAATCAAAGTAGGGAGAATTGTAGTGAGCCTGACTCTAGTTTAGGAACTCCTGAACTTGTAGTTAGTCTTGATGATGATTTTGATCACTCTTATCAATCTAGGCCCCACTTGAATGAAAACATGCCTTTGCCTAATCTAAAACAAGAGATTGACCTCCTTAAATACCTATCACCAGACCTTGCATCCCTTACAAGCTCACCTAAGGATGTCACTGAAGATGTCCTAGCTTATGCTAACCTACCTGCCCCTTTGACTCACTCTAATGAATTTGGGGTGGGTAACGACCATGAGATCCTTGACGGGTTAGATATGAGCATCGCGACTGAGTTAAGCCTCATGATTTAGATGATTCGGAAGGTATTTCACAGGAGTTATGTAACAAGATAACTGAATCCACTATTTTGGACTTTAATGATGATTTCTGTGCTGTATATGAATCATTTTGTTTTGATCCTGTCCAAGCTGAGCTCCTTTTTAAATATTGCAAGTCTGAAATTGTCGAGTCTAATAATGTTGTCACTAAGAATTTTGATTTAAACCAGACTCTCGTGCTTTTTAATATTATAAGATTTGTGAACTTTGCATCCACTATTTTGCTTAGACTACTCATTCATAGCGATATAATTTCTAGGCCAATGACCTCAATATTGGCTCGTTCTGAGTATGTTCATTTTCTTTCTGATTGGGCTTAACTATTTGATAAGTTGAAGTGGGCCCTTACCTATGCTTTATTGGCTAGGTAGATGCACTCTTTCTGGCTCCAACTCACTACTTTTCACTGTTTCAATGTGATTTAGAGTTAGGCTTTCTTGTTTGATAAGCTACTATGTGCTTTAACGAGTTTTGATTTGAGTAGCACTTTTCAGCTTAATATGAAGTGGCTGATGCTCCAAAGACATCTAACTCAGTGGAGTTCTAGAGGTATAGCTTAGGTGTACTTGTGCACCTAACCTAGTATGATTGTTCTAACTTTTCTCTCTTATTCTTTTCGCACTTAGTTGTGAATATTTAGAACTGTGATTGTATGGATGATCGATCTTGAGGAGCAATTTGGGATTTGTTGATCCGTGTTGGCTATGATCACCCTTGGATGTGTTATCATTTTGTGAATATTTGTTAGTTGTGGATATCTAGGATTGTGAGTAGTTTTGGATATCTAGGATTGTGAGTAGTTGTAGATATGTAGGATTGTGAGTAGTTGTGGATATCTAGGATTGTTCTTGTGTATGTTTTAGTTCCTTTGTTTGGTTTCCTTGATTTTGTGTTTTGTTTTCTTGGTTTTGAGTTTTGTTTAGTAAGTTTTGGCTTTTCTTTGGTTTAGTTTTTGTTTAATAGTTTCCTTTTGTTCCCTTTTTGGTGTTTTAGTGGCTTTATTTTGGTCCTTCATTTTGTTTTTCCTTTCTTTTGTCTCTTGTCTCGTTTTAGGTTTCTTTTGGTATAGTTTGGGATTTAGTAGGTCCTTGGTTTTGATTTTGTGATTATTTTAGTGAATATGTGTGTTTTGGTCTAGTTTTGATTTGATTTGTTTTGTTTTGTTTTTGGTTTTGGTTTGGTTTGGTTTTGCTTTATTGGTTGATTGTGATTTTAGTGATTTTGATTTGATTTCTAGTTTTGTGTTCATTTTGGGTTTCTTTATGATTTTGATTATGATTTTTGTGATTTCTAGTCAGGCTTTGGTTTGTTTTGGTGATTTTTGTGATTTAGATTATTTCTTTTGGCAATTTTTGGTTCTATTTTAGAAGAAGATACTGGTGTTTGTTTTTAGTTGTGTTTTTGATTTTCATCGTGTCCTATTTTGTATATATTTGTGATTTCATGTGGTTTGATGGTTTTAGAGCTGATGTGATTGCTTTTTAGCGCCTTAGTTCCCACAATGAGGATATTGTGAAGTTTTGGTGTGGGGGTAAGGTGTCCATTCGTATATATTTTTTAAAATTTTTGAAAAATAAGAAAATTTTGTTTTTCTTTTGGGATTTGTGTGCTTTCTTAGGCGGTTGTGACCCCCTGTGCTAGTTTATTAAGTTATATATAAATAGAGTTTGCATGATGAGATGTTTAGTTGAGGATGTAGATCTAATTTTTCATAAGAACCTCATCTCGTATGTGTGATTTTGTACTACCTTGCTCACTTTATTGTCAATTCTTAGAGTCTTGTTATTAATTTGGCATGTGAACTTTTTATTTATCGAAGTTGCCTTTTATACTCTTGAAAAATGCGAAAAAAAAGTCTAAAAAAGAGAGAGAATAAAAACCTGGACACTAATGTTCATAGCCACTATCTTTATTTCATATCTTTAATTGACTTGAATATGTGCTATTTTACTTGATTTCACATCTGTTTCGATAATGAAATAAGTGCTTTGCACAATCTGATAAAACCCCTTTCTAGAAAAGGCCCAAATATTTATAAGTCAAGTGGGTTTGCGTTATCAATCTTGAAAAAAGAAAAAATTGGAAAAATGGAGCAAATTAGGCGATTAGGCAAGGAAATAGGGATCGTGTCGATGTTAGCAACTTGATTCATAAGAGTTGATACACATTAGCACATGCACCAAGGTGTACATATCACTGCATATTGAGTGTGGGGTGAAAAATGAGAGTCGGGATACTTCTTTTGACTTGGATATCTTCTGATTGTACATTCTCTTTATATATACTTTTGTGGCTTGGTTGCTAGGCTGTTGCAATTGCTTGAGTCGTGTACATGATGTCCCAATTACTTGTATATCTGTTTCTATGTTTAGAAAAATGAAAAAGATTTTCTATTTTTCTTTCTCTTTTTATCTTTCTCAAGATTTTGTGGGTATTTTACTTGAAAACTTTCACAAGACCTCACTCGTCCACTTGGGAAACCGAGGGGTTTAAAGGGCTAAAAATATGCTATTTTTACGATATCTTTATACCTGATTCATGCTCAAAATGATTGTTATTTTTAAATTTTTATTTGATTTGAGTTTGTTTTGTAGGTATTGAATAATTCGGGAAAAATGCAAGAAAAAGATGAAAAAAAAAAGCCGAAAATGAAGCATTGGACCAGATTGACTTAAATCCGACCTAAAAAATCCTTAGCCGTTTTCTTTTATAACCCAAAACAAAAAAAAAAAAGAAAAACCCCAACAAAGGCAAGCCCAAACATCACGTGCCGTGTGCATAACTCATCCCCCCCTAATCTTCTCATTTTCTCTCTCCTCACAGAACTCAGAAACCCCGACTTCCCCCTTTTCTCTGGCTTCTTCTTCGACTCTAAAACACATCCTTGCCATCATCTCCATCCACCTCCACCATCATCGAGCACTAGGGAGCACCGAATCACCACCTTCTTCACTGCCACGTGATAACTAGCGCATCCATCATCCCACCGTCCATGCATGTCCAGATCGACGACCGAGAATGGAAGGGCTCAGGTATAAATCAAGGTCGTGGCAGAGCGAGGTGAAAATGAGGTTTTAATCTAGGTTAGGTTTAAGTTTTTGGTTTTATTTAGGATTCTTTGTTAGTTTAATTCGAGTTTTAGGAATCTAGGGTTGATTTACATGTTCAATTTTAGTGATTTATGGATTGATTTTAGTCGTTTGTTTTGATTTTTAGCTATTAAATTCGATGTCTAGCTCGTATTTTCTATATTTGAAGTTTGGTAGTTGATTTGGAGTAGTTAATCGTGCTTTCTGGCTTGGAATTGCAAAGAATTTAGCATGACTGGTTCTGGGTTCTAGGCTGAACAGTGCTCGTCACCGTTCATCTCCTTCACAAAATTTGGGTTTGGTCTCTATTATTCTTTTCTCGTAATGCTTTTACTTTAATGCTGCTGAAACAACTGAAATCCCCCCTTCTTGGTTTTCTGACTGTTTGGTTCTGAATCTGGGTTTTAATTGGTTCTATTACTGCTTTGTTTTGTTTAAAGCTTTAGATTGATTCTGCATTTTCTGTTCTCAATTTATGCTTTCATTTGATGCATTTAACCCATTCCCTAAACCTGCTGCCCTCCTCATTTGAACTGCCTTTCATTTGTTTTGTTCAAATTTGGAATGATCTGAGTTTGGCACTTGCAATTTGGTGTTATGGCTAATGATGTTTGGTTTTATTTGCAACCTTGATGGTATTCGTTTCATTGTGACGGATTATGGATCATGTTTGGTCTGTACATTATGCTAGTTACTACGTTTTGGATTAGATTACTTCAATGTGGTCGAGTTTGGTTTTGCTATATCTAGATACTACAAGAGTTTTCAAATAATTAGGGAGTATTTAGAATTTGATTTGTTTTATTTGTTTACTGTTTAATTAGTTTAGAATGATGCTAGATTAGTTTAATTTCATGCTTAGTGACCTTAGTCTCTTCCATTGTCCCTGTGGAGACGACCCTCAAGTACTATGACGATAGTCGTATACTTGCGGCACTTTATTTTTCACTCCAAATTATCGTACACATTACAAAAACCAAATGGCATTCTCCTAAAGGCAAAAGTGCTAATAGGGCATGTAAAAGTGGTCTTGTCTTGTCCTCAGGTGCTATGGAGATTTGGGTGTAGCCAGAACATCCATCCAAAAAGTAGTAGTAACTATTTCCAACTAACCTCTCAAGCATTTGATCCATAAAAGGTAAAGAGAAGTGGTCTTTTCTAGTGGCTGCATTCAGCTTTCTATAATCAACGTAAACACGCCATCCAGATTGGACTCTAGTGGGGATTAACTCATTCTTGTCATTCTTAATCACGGTAATGCCGGTCTTCTTAGGAACGACTTGAATTAGGTTAACTTACTCGCTGTAAAAAAATAGGATAGATTATTCCATGATCTAACCACTTAATGACCTTTTTTTGGACGATTTCTTGCAGAGTAGGGTTTAGATGTCTTTGATGGTCTCTATAAGATTTAGCATTATCCTCCAAATGAATTCTGTGTTGCACAACAGAGGGGTTAACACCTTTTATGTCACCATCTAAAGTACATCCTATAGCCTCTTTGTTTTTCGTAAGTACTTTCAACAATTTATCCTCTTGGTCCTCATTAAGGTTAGATGCAATAATCATATGATAAGTCTCATTAGGACCCAAAAAAACTACTTAAGGGAATCAGACGAAGGTTTCAACTCTAATGTGGAATTAGAAGTATGTGCAACAAAAGATGGGGAGTTAGAAGAATCAGGGGAGAGCGAACCAATCTCATCACAAAGACTATTTTCAATCAAACCATCATCACATGAGTTGTCACAAACATAAATATCAAGCCAATTAACATGATCAATCTCATCGAATATAGCATGTTATCTTTCCAGACTAAAAATATTCAAATCCACAATCATATTCTCAAAAGACAACTTGATCACACCATTCCTACAATTGATCAAAGTATTTGAAGTAGCTTAGGAAAGGTCAACGAAGAATGACAGGTAGTTAGGCCTTAGGGTTTACGACAGACTTACTTCCCAGAACAAAAAATTCCACAGGTAATATGAACTCACCCACTTTAATCAAAACATCTTCGACTACAGCCCTAGGAGTTCTAGTGGAATGGTCCGCTAACTAGAGGATTGTCCTAGTGGGTTTTGACTCTCCCAATCCTGGCCTCTTATACACCGAGTATGGAAGCAAATTAATATTGGCCCCTAAATTCAACAATGCTCTATGGATGGTCTGATCCCCGATTATTATAAAAATGGTAGGGCAATCAGGGTACTTATACTTAGTTGGGATCTCATATGAGATAATAAAGTTGACGTCACAAGTAAAAAGGGCTTCTTAAGGACATTTGTCATTGTCTTAGTGGTGCACAACTCTTACAAGAATTTGGCATAGGGAGGCATCTGCTGGATAGCATATAGAAGGGCATGTTGATTTTCACTTAAGAGAAGGTCTCTCTAATCTTATCAACATGAGTTTGGTCCTTCTTATTCCTTAGCCTATTCCAAAAGGGTGCAACAGGTTTATGAACTCACTCAGCAGTCGAAGGCTGAGATGTGTCATCTCCCTCCCTAGGCTCTTCTTGCTTAGTCTCCTTAGGGAACTAAGTCAGCCAATTGGGAAGGGGAAGAGTCAATTAGGGTGTCATCAATAGCATCCCTAAAAGCAGAATCGTTCTCAGAGAGAGATGGTATAGACAGAGATGGAGAAAGCTGAATGGGAACATCCACATGCTCTTCTAAGTTATAGTTAATTAAACGATCTGACTCAAGTGAAGTTATTACATTAACCCTTTTCACATTATCCTAGACTGATGGGTGCATCGAGGTTGAACCTACATTCAAGTTAGGCTCTATCTAACTCGGAAATGTTCCTTTTTCCCTATTGGTAGTGACTAGGTGAAACAGCTGCTCTGTCATTGACCTCATCACCTTCTATAGGCTATTTTGTGATCTCTCTAGATTTTTAAATCTTTTATCAATGTCATTACATCCAGGAGGTGATTGTGTGTGGGAAACGGGGGAGGAGGTAGCCTTGGTGCTTGGTAGGGCTAGATATAGGTGTTTCCAGAGGATAATTCAGTCTGTGTGCTATAACCTAAGTTTTGTCCCTGGCTCCAAGAATAGTTTGGGTGATTTTGCCACCCTAGATTGTATGTTGGTACGAAAGAGTCATTTCTTGGCCTTTGGTAAGCCATGTTCACTTGCTCAATTCCAGTTGATAATTAGTGAGCATAGTAGGGGCAAGTTGTCAAGGGATAGTTTAGGCGTTGATAGTGAGAAGATGTAATAGAAGCGCTTTAAAAGACTTGAGGTTGCTGAATAATCAACCCCTTCAACTAGTTCTCTAAAGCTGCAATCTTAGACTCTATATGGCCTAAATTCGACATACCCTCCTTAGCACTAGCGAATCTAGAACTCATACTATCATCTCTAGTGATCTCCCACTACATTGTCTTTTCATCTAAATCTTTCAAGAGTTCTTAGGCTGAAGTAGCATTCTTAGATAAGAATCCACCTTGACTCATAGTCTCTAGCATAGTTCCAGTCTGTTGGTCCAAATTCTCATACACAATTTGGCAAATACGCACTGTTCAAGACCATGGTGGAGACACTAGGCCAACAAATTCTTAAATCTTTTCATGTACTTCCAAAAAGGTTCCTTATCAAACTGAATAAACTTATTAATTTTCTTAATTTAATAGTTTTTCCTTTAGGAAAATAGTTTCGTAAGAAGACCTTAGCAAAATCATTCCAATTAGAAATAGAGTTAGCAAGCAAACTATACATCCATCAGTTGGCGTTATCTTTTAACATGAAAGAAACGAATCTCAGTTTAAGCACATCGAATTGCCCATTACAAAAATGTATCATATTACATACTTCTTCAATTTCACTTAAAAATAAATAAGCATCTTCAAGTTCAGTGAATTTAAGAAGCCTCTTAATGTAATGTGGTTTCAATTTCAAGTTCACATTAGCACCTAGGATGGGCAAATTAAAACCTGAAGGCAAGGTTGAACAAGGAGGGTAAAAGATCTCACTTAAAGCTCTTTTAGTCCTATCTTATCTGGCCATGTTTTCAAAAATGTAGGTTCAGGTTCGATCCTAGTGAGTCTTCTTCTTTTAGGCTACCTAACCCAAATGATCATGCAAGTCCACACCCACAATCGTATTTTTGGTCCTTTTCTTTTCTTTCGAAAACAAAAAAAATAAATAACTAAAAAACAAATCTATGTACAGCATCTTAAATAAAAGTAAAACAAATCACAAAAGTAATAAAAGACTCAAATATAAACTAAAATAGTAAAACAGAAAGTGGTCACTTGAATACTTACCATCCCCGGCAATCACACCAAAACTTGTAGATGGCAATGTAAGTCGCAAGTGTACGTCGCCAACGTGTAGTATGATCCGACAAATACTAGTCGTCTAATGAAGATGATAAAATCAAATTTTATCACTTAATTTGGTTGAGTTTAGATAAGAATTGGCCTACTAAAACAAATAGTGACCAAAAATTATCCAATACTAGTTAAGCTAAATAAAGTGAAAAATAAATAAATATGTATCAACCAAGAAAGAAAAATAATGAAAAATATTACTCTTAGGCTCTAAAAAACTTAAATCTATAAGGAAAAGAAAAGCCCAAATAATAAACAAAATGAACACATTCAAGAGGTATTGTCCAAGATTTAACCCAACTATAAAATGAACTAATGTAAGACTGATCAATTGACTGAACATATATGCCTAGAAACAATAATAAAAAATTAAGAAAAAAACTCAGTTTTAACTTTATCAAGACCCATGTGATGGCATAGGAAGAAGACAATGATAAAAATAACAACAATGAAGTAAAATAAATGAAAAGTGGACTAGCACTCTAGCAAAGTTAAAAAAAAATTGCCAAGCCACCCAAAACTCACGCATATAATGAATAAGAGATGAAGTTGGGAAACTAAAATAGAGTAAACAAGGCAATGAAAAAGAGGCTCCCCAAAAAATAGGGGGACTCAAAACTGAACTAAACTGCTAAAAATAGCTAGAGCAGAATGGTAACAAAATCTAGAAGGATTGAACTATTCAATTAGCTCATCGAATCAAAAAGAAATTTGACACTCAACAATAACTTCCAAGCATCTTAAGCAAGTTCTATTATATAAAATAGGTGAAGAAATAGGTGTTGAAAGAGAGCTAAATTACAATCGACTATGACTACTTAATTGATTGCTAGCTACTAACTTCCTACTATCCAATCCTTCAACCGCTATTTAGACAAAAAATTCACAACCATATCCAACCCAATTCCCGCAAAAACCACTCTTGTTTTCCTTCTATTTTGCTACCACATTTCCATAAAATCTGCAGAGCCAGGAGTTGTTATCAACTTGAGTGCGGAGCAAGGCATTGATGGTTGAATTCTATGGTGGAGAGGAAGAATAGGATAGAGAAAATCAAGGAGAGAAGGAGAGTGGTTTTTGAAGTGAAGAAGGAGAGGAGGAGGAGAGAGGAAATGAAGATGGGGGAGGGGGAAGATGACTAGCACATGACGAGAGAGTGAGGGGGTTTAGGGTTGGATATTTGGCAATGGGCTGGGCTACTGAATTTTTGTAGTCTAAATTCTTCATGTTTAGTCAAACCTATCTCTTCCTTTTCATCTCGTACGAAAGATAATAATTCAAGTAAAAGTCACAAAACAAATATCATGGCAAGTCAAATATGATTGTTAAGGGTATAAAATTGTATCAACTTTTTACTCAACAAGAATTTAACCCAATTCCAAGATGAACAATTCAAAACTTAACATAAAAAACAATACTAATCTAAAAAGCATGAAAATCTAAAGAGAAAAGAAAAGCGAAGGGAAAGGAATTGCTCAGTCAAAATAGTGCTTGCACCGTCATTGCAAATGTGGGTTCGAAGCCTTGCAAATCTCCACTTCAATTTGTTCTCTCTTACTCTAATGAAGTCTAAATCCTAACTAGATGATGAATGTTGAAGACTGGAATGGAATATAGATTAACGAAAGCGTTAAAATAGGGCTTTTGTAATTGAAATCAAATCTGCAAAACCTCCCAAATGCTTATAACACGAAAAGCGGCGAAGAAATCTAGAGGCTTTAGGTTAACAGAACTCACTACGGACCATGGGCATCACCGCGGTCAGACCGTGGTGGCCTCTACTTTTGATGCTTGATCAATTTTTGTCTTATTGCTTCTCCCTGGATCCTTCTGGGCCGGGGTACTTACCATGGTACGTCTGTGTTGGGTGTCTTTGAACCCCTTTTACTATCTTTTTTGATCTATAAGGCCTCGAAATCTCATTGTAACATCGTGCTTTGAGTTCACAAGGTAAAAATCCGCAAACACGTTTCAAATAAGCGAAACCAAGTATAATAGTAGAAAGAGGGTCACAAATCATATAATTAAGCATATTAATCCCCTAAAATGACTCCCAAACACTTATGAAATCCTATGCAAATATGGCATTCATCACTCCCCCATGCTTAAACCTTTGCTTGTCCTCAAGCAAATACTAGATAAAACCAACAAAGGGAGATGCATCTAGGATTCAAGAAACATAACAAGCTCCTCAAACTTGTCAAATTTATAGCACATCACAGGCAAGAATATCAATCGACAGTAGCCCCAAATACTGTAAAAAATAACATTTCATAATCAGCAGAAGGTGGATGTTTTTGAAAAAGTGTGAGACCACAAGCTCGATATCAAACTTGATTACCCCCAAAGAACCACAAAGCACATCATGCAAGCACATGGAGTTAATTAGAGCCAAATGGACAAGTAGAACCTTACCTTTAGAAAATGTGAATCAATTTCACTGATGTGTTTAAAATATAGCATATATTCACTGAAGACTCATTCAAAAGATGCAATTTACCATGTGCTTGCGAAGACTTCTCAAATTCTTCACTACTAAAAAAATACAATGTGCACATTAACAATCAAGAGGACTTCACTTAGGTTATAGTGTGGGATAGAAGGGTTATGGGAAATGAGTGGACTAATAAATTTGGGTAATGTGGAATTATGTAGCCAAATGACTAGGGAGCAATTAACAAGACACTAAGAAACCATAGAGTTCACCAACACTCCAATCCTCAAAGATACAATGAACATAACCCAATGAATCATATAAGAAATGAGTTGGCAAAGAAAGGAACTCAATCAATGTAAATGCCCAATGCCAATCACTTATTCATTCTTCTTTTTTTTTCCGTTTTCTTCATTTTTTTTTTTTGTTTGTCTTTTTTTTTTGTTTCTTTCTCTTCAAGATGAATTTTTTTCCTTCTTTTTTTTGGGAAATAAAATGAAAATATCAATTATTGAAAGGCATGGGATCACGAATTATCAACTCACAACTTAATATGTATACACACAACCCAAATAAGAGGGGACCATAACTAAATGCTCAATAACATCAATCTCTTAACAAACCGACATAACAAAGCCACCTTAAACATAATCACCAACAAATCACCCATTACATACTTGTAGTAAGGCTCCCTAAACTTAGCTTAATGGTTAGGAACATGTGTTTGGCTTTAATATGAAGGGATCACAAAAACAAAAGGATTATAGCTCAAAGGGGCTAGCAAAGGGAATAAATATGCAATACAAGGGCAGGCTTTTTGGCTCTGTGGCTAAAACAACTGGAGAAAGAATGCCTCTATCATCATATCATCAACTATGGACATGTTAACGTGGTTTTGAAAAAGATTCTAGGCAAATTTTAGGAATGCAACATGGAAGAGTCAAATGCATGAAAGAAAATAAGACAAAAGAAAATGAATTAATCTAAATAAGGCTCAAAGTCTCACGGATGTCTACCAAAGTCCAAATTAGCTCATAAAATGACTTTTATATACTAACATTAGAGACAATGAGTCTAAGGAGATAACATAACTCTCAATTAAGACAAGGGTCAAAACAAGAAATATTCACAAAACCTTCACAAAGTTTAGCATAAAAGGGAATTACAAACCAAAAGTCGCGCAAGCTCATGTAAACTATTTTGCCTAGCAAAAACAGTATTGAAGACCATCTCAAACCCATCACACCATCACTCCATACGATCCTATATGCAAATCTAAAATGTAACTAAATGCAACACGCTAATGCAAACAAAAAGAAACCTGAAACCACATGATTTAACTATTATGCAACCTAAAAAAAGTGAAAAACATGGAACTACTCTTCCCCCATGCTTTGATAAAGCATTATTATTCAAAGTAAGGAAAGTAAGAGACGAGAAATGAACAAAATATAATGATCTTACTAGGTTAGGTGCTGAGTACGCCTAAGCTAAGGCCAACATGCAAATGGGCCAAAGAGCATCAACCTTCCATCATATCTTCAAGAATTGGCTCATTAAATCAGATGTAGTTAAAACATGTAGGAGCTTGTCGAATGCCACAACATGGGGTTTGTAAGCATGGCAGTAAGAGAGCATCAGCATAATCACAATAAAGAAAGTCAACATTCTCTTTAACAAACCAAATGGCACAGTCAACTCTAAAAGAGAAATCAAAGAAAGTATTCCACATGATTTTTCTATGTACATCTACTAGGTACATGCAATATGGGTCAAGGGAGGCATTATACCTACTAAAATAACCTAAGGACACAAAATTATCAATATTCCCATGAAGCACATATATCAAACATGTTGTCCTTATAGCGCAAATCATAGTTGCATCACAAATCATAGGATTACCAATGAGCACATCAATGTAATACTCACGGGAAGGAGAAGTTAATGAACAAAGAGGGGAAACATATGAATAATCAAGGGGATTATGGAGAAAAGTCCTCATGCGCAAACACATCACATAACCCCTCCAAAGGAGTCTTAACTAGATCATACACCTCGTCAAAAGTATCTTCCAACTCAAAACATGCATCAACAACACTAAACCTAGCAAATCCCAACAGGCTCACCCACCTCAAGCCTCGTGCACTGAGCTAACGGGAAGGATGAATCAGGTAAGGTCAAGAGAACATTAGTATTGCCCCTGAGTGATGCAAAGTCAGGTTGAGCATAGCATGAATAGTAAGGACACGAATTTATATCATGGTCAAAAGAATTACACAAGTCACACCAAAAAGGAGCATAATAAGATCTAGCATAAAATACACATGGATCAAAGAAGGAATATTCAAAAACATGACTAGCCTTCTCAAATTCAAATGAATTCCAAGCAATAAACACATTGCACAAGAAAAACATTTAATCGTCTAAAATACCTCCAAGATAAATCATGCTCGAATTGGGGAAAAGGGAAAATTGCCATCGTTGTGTCTTAAACGTTTTTTAAAATTTTCCTTTTTTTGGGGTTTTTTTTCCAAAGAAAAATAAACACTACAAGAATCCGGTCCAATTGAGACCGAAATTTGAAGACCAAAATAAAAATCGGTCTCCGATTAAGTTTGAAGACCGAAATCAGAGACCGAAATATCTGGTATCAAATTACTTTCAATTTGGAGACCGAAAATTACTATGTGGTCTCCACTTGAGACCAACATAAATTTCGGTCTCAGATTTTGGAGACCGAAATATTATAGAGACCAAAAGAGTATTCGGTCTCAGATTTTGGAGACCAACACAAATGTCGGTCTCAAATTTGAAATTTTTGGAGACCAAATTGGTTTCCGGTCTCAGATTTCGAGACCAAAATCTAGACCCGGTTTCAATTAGACACCAACAAGATTTTGGTCTCCAAAATAGTTCAATATTCGAGAAGGATCTGGGCATTTCAGAGACCGAAATCCCTTAATTGGTCTCAAAATAAAATTGGAGACCAAATGTTTCGGTTTCAAATTCCAATTGCTTCAAAGACCGAAATTTGGATTCGGTCTCCATTTGAGACCAATTACATATTCGGTCTCCAACCACAAAAGTATTTGTAATTTTCGGCTTCAGATTCAGAGACCAAGTGGAAAAGGTGGTCTCTATTAGAGACCAATAGAACCTTTGGTGTCAACTGAACCACTGTACTGTTTATCGCTGTTTTTGAGACCGAAATCCAAATTTGGTCTCCATTACAGGCGAAATTTGCTTTTGGACTCTGGTTTAGAGACCGTTTGGGTGTTTCGGTCTCCAATTGAGACCAGAATAGCTCGGTCTCTAGCCTGGGAGAAAATCAGAACCAGGTCCATCGAGTGCGACCTCTCCTCACTCAAACGCCCCCATTTCTCCACCTTCGCGCTGTCTTCTACCTGCTCTCTGGTGTCTGCCATCTCCCTCACTCCACTGGCATCCTCCTTCAAGCTTCCAGTCACTGACTTCCTTCCGCCTTCAACCTGCTCGGTCGTCTTCGCTGCTTCGACGCAGCAGCAAGCCACCAAGCTAGGTATGGCTCCCATCTCTATCGCCTTAACTAATATATGCAACGTTGTGCTTGTTCTCCTCCAATTCGTGCGGCATCACTCGTTTTGGTGTAGCATCTTCCGAATTCAGTTGCCGATTTGGGGATTCTAGGGTTGTTTTGTGCGTTTCTTTGATTCCCCCTCCCTCTGATTTGCCGCCCATTCATGGGAATTGATTCATTTGGTTACTCACAGTGCATTGCACGCCAGGTGTTTGGTAAAATGCCTCACTTGTGTGTTTCTTACTGGGCTACCTAGAAGAGGACCCAGAGTCACTGTTAGGTAGAGGTACATTGTACCATCTTTCTGCTCGAAGCTCTGACTCACGCCCATCTCACTCCTCGCATTTATTGTGGTATGTTGGTTCATGTTTCCCTCTAATTGCCCTTAGCCTGACCCCTGGCCATGTCTCCTGATTTACCCTTTCTCCAGAACTTCCCCCTAACCTGATGCAAACAATGTTTGTTTGAGATGATTGGCTTTAGCAATAGAATAAGTTTTCATGTGAGAGAATCGTAGGACTTCTAAAGAGACTCTTGTGGGGTATGCAGTTGTTAGGGTTAGGTTTAGATGTCAAGGGGAGACCCCCTTTTTCCTCCTGATTTTTTTGTTGGTGGTGTGAAATTCTCTTGCGGCTTTAGTGTCATTTAAGTTTTGGATTCTGATTGCAATGTGATCATCTGCATGTTGTTGTTGTTAATTCATTGGACGAGTTATTTGGGGTTCCAGCTTCAGTAACTGCCGGGACATTTAGTGTGTTGCATACTAAGCTCAGATTTGTGCAATCTCTTGCGAATTTCTGGTACTGTAAACTGAGTCAATATACATACACACACACACACACACACACACACACACACACACACATATATATATATATATATATATATATATATATATATATATATATATATATATATATATGTATATACACACACACATACATATATACATATGTACGTGTTGGTCTGCCATTTTCCTCCCTTGATTGTGTTTCTGTACATATTCACTACTGCAAAGAATAACTTCGAATTAGGAGCTCTATTTTCAATTAAGTGTTTGTCTACACACACCTATATATATATATATATATATATATATATATATATATATATATATATATACATATATATAATATATATATATATATATATATATATATATATATATATATATATATATATATATGTACATAGATATATATATATATATATATATATATATATATATATATATATATATATATATATATGTATACATATATATATATATATATATATATATATATATATATATATATATATATATATATATAGACATATATATACACATATATATATATATATATATATATATATATATATATATATATATATATATATATTTATATATATAATATATATATATATATATATATATGTACATATATACATATATACATATATACATATACCCGTAGACACATATACGCACATATATCTACGCACACATATATATTTATATGTATGTGTATGTTTCATGTATGTATGTATGTATGTATGTATGCATGTATAGCTATATACATACCAGCGTTAACGTTCGTACATATTCATATATGCATGCATGTACACATGTATGTATGTGCATATGATTATGTATGTACGTAAGTATGATTTGCCAGTAATATGTGTACAGTTCGTCAAGGGAGAATGAATCGAAGTCGGTTGTGGATGTACAACAGACTAGAGGGGAAGTATCTAAGCAAGTCATTCGTTCAGAAAGTGGATGAGTTCATCTGTTTTGCTTGTGCACAGGAAGAGTTTCAGAGGTGCCAAAAACTGAAGTGCCCCTGCGTGAAGTGCCGCAATGTACCATGCCTTGATGTGGACACAATCAAGTTACATTTGTACCAGCGAGGGTTTCGTCCAAACTATTATAGGTGGGTGCATCACGGTGAGACATTCCTGGAAGATGAAGCAGCTGCAACTTCCTCATCTAATTCGCAAGTAACACCCAACCCTATGAGGGATATGGTGATGGATGCGTACGCACCTGTGGCATCTGCATTAGTGCAATATGTGCCGCACAATGGGGAGCATGAACCAAATGCCGATGCGAAAAAGTTCCTTGAACTAATCCAGACAGCGGAGAGACCATTGTACGAGGGATGTGAAATGTCACTGCTTAAAGCTGTTGCGCGGCTTGCAAATCTAAAATGTGAATATGATCTACCCCATCGAGCGGTTGATGGTATTGTATCCTTCATAAAGGATATATGCCCACATAACAACGACATGGTCCGTAATTACTACGAAGTGAAGAAGTTACTTGCGGGTCTTCAACTTCCACATCAAAAAATAGATGTTTGCCCCAATGGTTGCATGTTATTCTGGAAGGGGGCAGAGGGGCTCGATAGATGCTCTTTTTATGATGAAGGTAGGTACTTGAGGACCAGCAAACAAGGGAGACAAATCCCGAGAAAGCAGCTAATATATTTCCCTATCGGACCGCGACTACAACGTCTTTATACAACCAGGAAAACTGCTCAGAGTATGCGATGGCACTATGAGCACAAGCGGCCTCCTGGGGTCATGGCACACCCATCCGATAGTGAGGCGTGGAAACATCTTGACGTTTCCTATCCTTCATTTACCGCCGAACCTCATAATGTGAGGCTAGGGTTGTGCACTGATGGCTTCTCTCCATTTGGTCATTATGGTCAAACATATTCATGCTGGCCAGCGATTGTCACCCCTTATAATTTGCCCCCATGGATGTGCAAGAAAAGACAGTTCAAGTTCATTGCTCTCCTCATTCCCGGTCTGAAGAATCCAAAAGGAAATATTGACATATATATGCAACCTCTTATTGAAGAACTGAAGCAACTGTGGAATGAAGGAATACCAACATATGACGTCTCCCGGAGGCAGAATTTCGTAATGAAGGTTACAATTCTGTGGACTGTGAGTGACTTCCCCGCGTATGGCATGCTGTCTGGCTGGATGACTGCTGGAAGGTTAGCATGCCCCTACTGTATGGAACACACAAAAGTATTCAGGTTAGCCCATGGGAAGAAGCAATCGTGGTTTGACTGTCATCGCCAATTTCTCCCACCAGATCATAAATTCCAGCGTAACAAATCTGCATTTTATAAAAACAGGGAGGACCATTCTCAACCTCCTCCTTTGCTGACTGGGGAGCAGGTTTGGAGTCGTGTCTCTTCCCTCCCGACAGCAACAGATCACAAGGGAAAAGTGGATGGGTCCGGACAGTCACACAATTGGACCAGACGTTGCATATTTTGGGAACTACCTTACTGGAGCAAGTTGTTAATACGACACAACCTTGATGTCATGCACATTGAGAAAAATGTGTTCGAGCAGATAATTAACACGGTTTTGAATGTGCACGATAAAACAAAAGATGACATAAGCGCGAGGGAGGACATGCGTGCCCATTGTAAACGTAGGAGACTTAATATTCATGTTGTTACCGATGCCGACGGACGCCGGCGAGAAGTTATGCCACAAGCTCCATATGTTTTGAAGAGGGAGTATAGAAATGTGGTGTGTGAATGGATCCGTAAAGTGAAATTCCCAGATGGTTACGCCTCGAACTTGAGTAGGTGTGTGGACGTGAAGAATGCTTCATTGAAAAGCCATGATTGTCATGTTTTTATGCAGCGATTGCTGCCTCTGGCTTTCAGAGATCTATTACCAACCAATGTCTGGAATGTGCTAACTGAGCTAAGCCAGTTCTTTCGAGATTTGTGCTCGTCGAAGTTGCATGCTGATGACGTACTCCGTTTGGAGAATAACATTGCAGAAATTTTATGCAAGTTGGAACGAGTTTTTCCGCTTGCTTTCTTCAACGTAATGGAGCATCTACCTGTCCACTTACCTACGGAACTAAAACTTGGTGGGCCGGTTCAATATCGATGGATGTATGACAACGAAAGGTATGACATAGCTCACAAAAATCGTGTCAGCGGAATGTAGGTACAGAAATAACGTTTCGGTGGGTTGTGTTACAGGTTTCTTCATCACTTGAAGGGGAAAGTAGGCAATAAAGCACGTGTGGAGCCTTCAATTTACTATGCATACTTAACGGAAGAGATAACGAACTTCATTACGAACTACTTTGACGACAGTGTTGATGTTAGGGCACAAGATTTGCCAAGAAAGGTGATGAACATTGAGAAAGACAAATTCGATTCCAACCTCCCAGACATTTTCTCCCGTAACATTGGATATGCCTCGAATGAGGGGAGCGTGCGGTTATTGGATCATTTGGATCATCGGTTGGCGCACGCATATGTCTTATCCAATTGTGGGTTGTTAGGAGAATATGAACGGTAAGTTTATGTACTCCTTATGGATGGAAACGGTACATACCTTAAATAGGACCGTATGATTTTGTCCATACATTGTGTAGGATGTTCGAGCAGGAGATGATCCACTAAAACCCTCGAGGTCGGGTGGAGAATGTGTGGGGAAATTATGAAGAAAAATTTCCGGAATGGTTCAAAGCGAACGTACGTTTTGCCACAATGTGTTTCGCTTATATTGTAGACGTCTTTGTATTCTTTTTGGATACTGACAACATCTTTGACCAAATGTGGTTACGACGTCCATGTAGGTGTTGCAATCCAACATTGACAACGACATCCTAAAAGCACTTGCGTATGGCCCTAAAAGGCATGTTCGTCATTGGGATCATTACTATGTCAACGGCTTCAACTTCCACACATATGGATATGGGAAAAACAAGGCCACAATGAATTACGACGTTTGTGTGAAAGGAATGGATGGAAGGGAATATTATGGCGTTCTCCAAGATGTTATCGAGTTGCACTATGTTGGGGATATTCGTTCGTATAAGACGATATTGTTTAAGTGTGATTGGTATGACTGCATTAACGGTGTTGTGGTCTACGACACGTACAAATTGGTTGATGTCAATCACACGAAGAGATATCCCACGTATGATCCATTTGTCCTTGCAAGTCAGGTCACCCAAGTTTGCTTCATGCCTTATCCTATAAAGGACAACACTAAAAAGGATTGGTGGGCAGTGTTAAGAATGAAAGCGAGACCCATAGTAGATGCCCCCGAAGAGGATGCACCATTCCAAGTAGACGAAAACGACAACATGCCTAATCTAGCAGATGTTGACGTGGACGAAGATGTTCCCATCGTAGAAGAAGAGGAGAATGAAACGGATGACAATGTCGATGAGGAGGTTGAGGCCGTCGATGATGGCTCTGAAGATGCATCGCATGACGGGTTACTGGATGAAGACGGTGATACTGTCGATGACGATGATGGGGACGACTTCACCGAATCAATGTTTCTGTAGTGCAATTCGATGTGATGAAGACGCAGTTTGCGTCTTCATCACATGGACCTTGTGTTACGTACGTCAAATGTGTTTGAACTATAAAGGCATCTTCTGCTACTATATGTTATGTTGTGTATGTAACATGCATTCATACCAGATTGCGTATTGGTTGTTCCCGTACTGTATTCATGCATCTCGTCAGCTTAATAACACAGTATCGTACATTGCTAAGGGTATACTATTTAGTGTTGTGTGGCAGACATTTTTCAAATTTAAATGCATGCACTTCTCTAATTGATTTTCATGACATGGTGTAGGAGTAGGTAAGCATGGGCGGGTCGAGCTTAGCCATTGCCCAGTACGACTCCCAGGAGACGCAGCCTCCGGAGTTCCCGGTGGAGGACGCTAGCACCACATTCACACGGGTTCGACTTGTGCCTAACACCGACAAGTGGTAAGCATCAGTAACTTTCACAATTCATAAGCCTGAGCCGTCATACGTTTTCCTTCAATTTGTGGGCAATGCTCTATCGCAGGTTTGGTGATCGAGATGTCGCACGAGCCATCTCCGAGACCATTCGTACCTACTACAAGGATGCTTTCACGTGTTGGCGGGATGCCCCTGCGGATCACAAGCGGTTTTGGTGGAATTGTTTTAAGGTAAAGGTTTTACACTTTGCAATATATGTATACTGAGTTTGGTTTCCCCTTTTTGTCGAATGTCAACCCAAATTCTCAGGATGTGTGATCCGTTCAGATGTGTACTTGGTTTACTCCGGGCGTGTGGCCCGTTGAGCGTGAGAATGCAAGTTGTATTTGTAGTTAATGCAGGGAGGTAATGTATGGCTGTTAGCCAGGGTAATGGTCAATTTTAAGGCGGAACTCTGTCCGTTTCTTTCGAGGGACATATATGTGTGTATATATATATGTATATATATATATGTACATATGTATATATGTACACATATATATATAGAAATGTACATATATGTATACATATACATATGCAGAAATGTGTTTACATATATATATATATATATATATATATATATATATATATATATATATATATATATATACACGTATATACACACGTGTATACACATACATATACCCGCATATACACGTATCTGTACACGTACATACACATACATATACACGTATAGATATATACAAATATGCACATTTATGTTCATACATACATGAATAAATGTCTACTGAGTTTGTTTTCCCCTTTTTCTCGAATGTCAACCCCAATTCTCCGGATGTGTGATCCGTTGAGATGTGTAGTTGCTTTACTCCGGGCGTGTGGCCCATTGAGCGTGGGAATGTGTGTTGTATTTTTATTTATTGCAGGGAGGTAATCCATGGCAGTTAGCCAGGGTAATGGTCAATTTTAAGGCGGAACTCTGTCCGTTTCTTTCGAGGGATATATATGTGTGTGTGTGTGTGTATATATGTATACATACGTGTATATATATATATACAGGTATGTATATATATACATATGAATATGTGTATTTGTGTATATATATATATACACGGATATACACACGTGTATACACATACATATACCCGCATATACACATACCTGTACACGTATACACACATACATAAACACGTATACATATATACGAATATGCATATTTATGTTTATATGTACAGGAATAAATGTGTAATGAGTTGGTTGTCCTCTTTATTTTGAATGTCAACCCCAATACTCCGGATGTGTGATCCGTTGAAATGTGTAGTTGGTTTACTCCGGGCGTGTAGCCCGTTGAGCGTGGGAATGTGTGTTGTTTATCTATTTATTGCAGGGAGGTATTGTATGGCTTGAAGCCTGGGTTATGGTCAAATTTAAGGCAGAACTCTGTCCGTTTCTTTCGAGGGACATATACATGTGTGTATATATGTACATATACATATATATATATATATATGTACATGTATGTGAATTGAGTTAGTATTCCCCTTGTTTTGGAATGTAAACCCCAATACTTCGGATGTGTGATCCGTTGAGATGTGTACTGGGTAATGTATGGTTTTCAGGCAGGGAAATGGTCCATTTTATGACGGAGTTCTGTCAGTTTCATTGTAGAACGGTATATACATAAGCACACACACGAATCCGCCCACATGCACACAAAGAGTGAGATACATGAAGGCGTAAATATATTAATGGTAGTGATTGTTGTGTAAATTTAACAGGTGAGATTAATTTTGCAATTGATTTATTCATAACTGCAATAACCCACCTGCACAGTACATTCAATACATATGTTACTAAATCAATCTTGTGACTTGCATGTGTAGGAACGATTCGCATGGGATCCTGAGCATGAGGAGTTAATCAGAAGAGAATGGCAGCAGAAGGTCCGTGTCAGACTGAAGGATATAGTGCACAAGACCGCGAAGGACCCTCCAGAGAAGATCATTCATTGGATGACTGATGGTCTTCGCACTTCACTGAAGACCAAGAGGGAAACAGATGAGGAATTCAAGAAGCGGTCGGAGCGAAACAGGAAGAACAAGGTAGAGGGGCCGAAGGCAAAGATTGGGCACAGTCAGGGGTCAATATCAGCAACAATGTGGGCTGAGAGACTGGTACGAAAATGTTAATTGCTTTAGTGAAATACATTGTCTTCACTTTGAGAAGTTGCCAATGTCGAAATATATATGTGTGTATGACAGGCGAAGCAACTGGGAAGAAGACCTTTGGCTGCTGAGTTATTTGCCACCACTCATTCCAAGGTTGATGAGAGTGGTCAGCGTATTTGGTGCGATGAGTACGCACAGACTGTGTATGTAAGTATTACATGAAAGCTTCGTTCACTGCGTAGATGCCTGAAATGTACGCATATGTAAATTGTTTACCTTCCTGATTTGTTTCCAACGATGCAGGAAAAATATGAGCAACTGAAAGTAGGAACTGATGTGCAAGTCGGTTCCGCAGCAGATGATCACTTGTTCTTTAAGGCAAGTGGTGGCTGGAGTGACAAGGGCTCCATATACGGACTTGGAAGAGAGGGTCCAGCCATGTTTAAGAGACCGATCACGTCCAGGCGCAGTGGCGGCAGCACTTCATCGGCATATTCTTCCCCCATAGTAACCCAGCTCCAAGATCAGTTGTAAGCGACACAAAATGAACTGCAAATGACTCAAGCTCGACTTCATTCGACAGAGGAGGAGCTGAGGAGTACTAGGGAGGAGCTAAGTAGTACTAGGGAGGAGTTGGAAGCTACCAGGAAGGAGATGGATGCGCAACGGATTGGGCTGCTGGAGCTTAATGCTCGGTTTGATAGCTTCTCGGCACTGCTTGGCCACCCCACCCGTGCGGACAACTCTCAGGCATCATCGTAGATGTAGGTATGTGTAGTTGTACATGTTAATGAACGTGGTACTGTGTAACATTGGGCTCGAAATTTCATGCACGTGACCGACTGAACTTTGTAATTGTTGTGTTCGTGGAATGCGAAATTGTGGATATTTTGGTGCAATTTGTGTAATTTCGGTGTAATTCAGGGATGCTGAAATACGCGGCATGTACATAGCGAACAATATGCCCAGGTTAGAGACCGAAATTGATATTCCGGTCTCTGTTTGAGACCGAAATGAAAGTTTGGTCTCAAACACAGGTAGACAAGAACATCAGCCTGTGTTGGAGACCAACATGAAAATCGGTCTCCAATTGAGACCGGTAACCGGTCTCCAGTAGAGACTGGTAGCTTCGGTCTCAACTGGAGACTGCCCCTTCGGTCTCAATTGGATACCAATAATTTTGGTCTCATATTGAGACCAAATGTATTGGTCTCCAATTGAGACCAAAATTGGTGGTCTCAATTAGAGACCGGCCGAATTTGGTCTCCAATGGAGACCAAGAAAATTGGTCTCAACTAGAGACCGGCCCAGCTTGGTCTCAGTTGGAGACCACTAAACTTGGTCTCAATTAGAGACCGATAGATTTGGTCTCTGTTGGAGACCGACATGTCTGGTCTCTAATTGAGACCAGAACATTTGGTCTCAATTAGAGACCAGCCCATTTTGGTCTCAAGTGGAGACCACTATGCCCGAAGCTGGTCTCTAAATTTGAATTGCTATCAAGGGTTTAGAGACCGATGCTTTTCGGTCTCTGTTTAGTCTCTAAAATTATTTAGAGACCGGATTTCCCTATTTAGAGACCGAAAAGCTTCGGTCTCTAACTGGGTGGATTCTTGTAGTGAAAATCCTTAGGCAAACCTACTGCCCAATATTCAATACTAGTCCCCGTCCACAGCATTAAAAATTCGATAAGGCCGCAAGCGCGCGGTGGCGTTGCATCAATCAAGGTCAATGCTGTAGAGACTAGGTCAAGCTACTGGTTTATATTACCCCAACACAGCCTAAGCGATCCAATTTTATGAATGAAATTGAATTATGCCACTTATCTAACCTAATAGACAAACAATCAGGGAATTTAATCAAATCAAGTAATTTTCCAACTCAAGAATTAATCAAGCACCTTTTCTTTGGATGGCTAATTCCAAAACTGATAATCGAATTTTCAAACCCCTCTTTCAAGGTGGAATGAAATTCTTAAATCTAGTCAACTACCATTTCTCAAGGTTTTTGATTAATTTAACATCATTAAGGACGCGATTATCAAATTTTAGGGGTTTCTTAAACGGTAAGTCTTTCACTAGACCTCATACACTTAAGTTGAATCTTAGTTTTTCAATATCCAGTTTCACCATTTAGTCCTTCACCAAATATCTAAAATAAGTGAGAAGTTGATCAAGTTTCCCACTAGCAATTTAATATCTAAGATCTAGAATTAACCCCACAAATCTAAAGCGGTTTTAGATCAAAACAAGAATTGCTTCAGTTAGGAGAATTTAACCTAATTTTAAGATTAACAATTCAAAACTTAACATAAAAAAATATACTAATCTAAAAAGCATGAAAACCTAAAGAGAAAAGAGAGAGAAGGGAGAGGAATTGCTCAGCCAAGATCACGATTGAACCGTTGTTGCAAACGCAGGCTGGGATTCTTACAAATCTCCACTTCAATTCACTCTCTTTTAATCTAATAAAGTCTGAATCCTAATTAGATGAAATGGAATAGGGATGAGTGAAAGTACTAAAGCAGGCCTTTTATCGCTGAAATCAAGTCTGCAAAACTATCTAAATGCTTGGAATACGAAAATCCGTAAAGAAATCTAATGTCCCTGAGGGAACAGAGCTCACTACGGACTGGGGCACCACCACGATCAGACCATGGTCGCCTCTTGTTCTGATGCTTGATCAATTTTTATCCCATCGCTCCTCCATAGATCCTTCTGGGCTATGGTATTGACTATGACACATCCGTGTTAGGTGTCGTTGGGCTTCTTTTGCTATCTCCTCTGATCCATATGGCCTAAAAATCTTCAATGTAACATCATGCGTTGAGTTTACAAGATCAAAATCTGCAAACACATCTCAAACAAACGAAAACCAAGCAGAATAGTATAAATAGGGGCACAAATCATACAATTAAGCATATTAATCTCCTAAAAGGACTCCCAAACACTTGTGAAATCCTATGCAAATATAATGACTTAAACATGCACGAGAGGAGCTTGGTTTTGACCACCAAATAGGTGGTCTAACAATTCTGTGCTGGCTTACAATAAAGATGTTATACTGAACTCAAGCCAGATAAAGATAAGGAGAAGATTTAAGTCTGACTTTATCCAAGCTCGAACTATGCTTTGGTGTCTTGAGGCTGAGGACTTATGGAGGCGAATTAGCTCAATGTTGGTCTTATAAAAGCTAGAAACCAAGTTTAAGATGGACCATCAAGTTAAGAGTGTTGATCGGTTAAAGAACGAATTGAATTGAATGTCAGACCGAATAAGGAGGGAAAGGTTGAGTAAGGATCAAATAGTAAAAGTTGATCTAGAACAAATTAATAATCGGACTTGACCGCCATCTGACTAACAAAAATTGAGCCGGACTATTAAAAACGCTAAAATTTATTTTTTTTTAAAAAAGAAAGTTAGTCTTGTTTGGTCCAAACCGAACCTTGATTTGAATAGTAAGCAGGGCTTTAATAAAGTGTTTTCCTATTAAAATAGGGAAAGGAAAGAGGGTAATATTACCTTTTATCTATTAAGAGATTCCTTGGGTAGATATCTAATCTAAGTTGTTTGGCCCACTTGGCCTGGGTATTGTACGTTCCTATCAATAGCATCTCCAATGCCAGGGTTCATCCTTTCTTCTTTTCCCTCTCCCTTTTTTGAGGGGGTATTTGGTGATATGAATTTGGAAACGAAATTAATTGTTTGACCTAATCAAAAAGTAATTTGGGTATTTTCGTAAATTAGATTTTTAAAAGAACTTTTAGGATCAAAAATCTAATTTGAAAAATCTTAAATTTTGAGTTTTTTGGAATTAGATTTTGGCCACACAAGTGTTTCAAAAGTATCTAATTTTATCAAACACTTTTTCTTAAAACAACTAATATAAACAACTAACAACTAATGACTAACAACTACTGCCTAAAGTAAATCACTTTATTCCCTTTTGCTTCTTTTCTTTTATTCATTTCAATTTCCATTTTGTCCGGTTTAGTGGTTTGAATGCGAGAATGGTTTCAGAGGGCATATGGGAAAGTGGAACAATTAGGATTGAGCTAGTGATGGGAGCAGTTCAAATTCTAATGACCCTAGTTTGCAAATAGCTGTTAGCTGTTTCTATTAGCTGTTAGCCATTAGTTGTTTGAATTAGTTGTTTACATTAGCTATTTAAATTAGATGTTTGTAAAAAAACTATTTGGTAAAGTTAGCTATTTTTAAGAAATATGTCTGATAAAATTCTATTTATATCTTTATCTCTAAATTACTTTTCAGTAGAAAATATTTTTTATTTATTAGTTAGTTTCTTTTTTAAAAGAATTAAATTAGAGTCATAGATATAAATTAATTTCATTTGTGATCACAAAAAAAAAAGAGAAACTTCATTGATAAGACTTTATTTTCTTACTAAATTCTAAACAACTTGTTTTCATTGTGTATCTTCAATTTGTACATGTTTTATAACGTTATTTTTAAATTTTAAATTTTTTTTGGTTTATAAATTGAAATTGAAATTTATATGAATTTCTAATGACTTTGTCAACATTAGATTCAATTCATGCAAAATATACTACCAAATGTTACTATTTGCATCAATCCAAAGCTCTTTGTCTAGGTAATTAGAAGGGGAACTAAAAAATCTAAAGTATAAATATGAACTGTTTATAAGAGATGCATAGTGAGAGAACCAATAAGCTTGATATAATATACTAGGAAAATTAGAAAATCTAAACCAAAAGGTATACTAGTTGGCTATAAAAGTAGAAATAATAAAAGAGACAATGCAACTTCAATGGCTTGTTTGTGTCTCAAACAAATAAAAATAAAAAAAATACTTCTATTCTTGTTAATCCTCAAAATAAAACTGAGTTCGAATGCTACTAGTATAAACTTTGAACGAACATTTTATGATATTATATACTCTTTCTATTTTATAAAAAATATAAAAATATAATTTAATGGTATATAATGTAATTGTTTAACCTCTTAGTCAAATATATCATTTCTATAAAAATCTCTTTTGCAAAGGCTAATGGAAATATCTTTTTTAAAAAGAGCTATTTGGGGCTAAACAGCTATTTTAAATAGCTGTTTATCAATCACCCACTGAACTGTTAACTTGATCAAAATAGTTAAAACACCCCAAAACAGCTCATTTTTCTTAAAAAGCTATTGTTATCAAACACCACAATATCTTTTTAGGTGAGGTGGTATTGGGATTATATTGTGGAGTGGTTATTTTTAGGCCACTCTGATTTCTAAATTTGCTTTGCTGAGAGTGAATGGTGAAAAGCCGAAATTCTAGATACGGTCACCCCAAGGAATTAAGTTTTAAAAAGAAAACAAGGAAAAGTCAATTAAAAAAAGTCCTAGATAGTGTATGACAAGGGTCGTTTTGTTGTCATTAAACGATGTCGTTCCAAACCATTGAAAAATTGAAACAGATAAAGGTATTGGTTGGGGGAAAAACAATTTTCCCATTAAATAATTTTCCAATTTTCTGCTGTTTGGCACAATAAAGAATGGAAAACTAATTTTCAAGGAAAATGATTTTCCCCCCAATTGAGAAAAATGATTTGTTTTTTGAGAAGATAGGAAATTGATTTTCCTTCTTAAATTCTTTGATGATATGGTCAGTTGAATTTAGGTGAAAAATTCAATTTTAACAGTTTGGATCGAAACTTGACTATCCCCTGGGAAAGATTAAAATAAACTCAAATCTAATTTTAAGCCTAAATTTCTTCTATTTGATCAACATTTATCTCTACTACGACAACTTAATCGACTTTTTTTGCCACTAAAACAAATTTGTCGACTCGCCAGGGAAATAATTTCAACAGTTTGCATCAAAATTTGATGATCAGATAGAAAATATTAAAACAAGCTCAAATTCAAATTTTGAGCTTGGTGATCTTTCATTTGTTCAACAATTTTTCCCACAACAACAATTCAATTCATATTTTTCGCCCCTTAAACAGTGCAGTTAGTATTTTTTGCCACTAGAATAATTTTAATAGTTTGAATCAAAATTTGATCATCGGATACGAAACATTAAGATAGGCTAAAATCCAGAATTTAAGCATGATATTCCTTTATTTGGTCAACATTTTTCTCCGCCATGACAATTCAATTGATATTTTTCACCACTTAAACAATTCAGTTGATATTTTTCGTCATTAAAATAATTTTGATGGTTTAGGTCAAAACTTCATTATCTGAGAGGAATTATTGGAAAAAACTCAAATATGAGTTTTAAGCTCAAAATTACTTCATTTGGTCAACACTCATATCAACTACGATCATTCAGTCAATATTTTTTGCCATTTAAACAATTCAGTTGACGTTTCTTTTCTTTCATGGAAAGTGATTTATTTTGTGCCAAATAACGGAAAATGTGACATGAAAATCGATTTTCCTTGGAAAAACATTTTCCACAGAAAATGATTTTCTGGGAAAACAATTTTCCTTCCAACCAAACACTACCAAAAAAAATTTATAAAAACTAAAGCCGAATGAAGTGGGGGAAGGCAGAGTGAATTCAGATCCAATAAAAGTGATTTTAGATTAATTAAAATTGGTCTAGACTGCAATTGACGCGGCAAAAACCAGACGTATCATCAAAATCCAAAAGTTTTTTAAAATTTTTTTAGAAGGGAAAGTCAGTCTCCTCCGGTCCAAACCAATCTTCAATCGATATAATGAACAAGGATTTAACAAATTGTTTATTCTATTAAATTTGGGAATTACCACTGTGCAAAAATTTAAATTCGGATCAAATTTGGATTGGACAAATTGAATAATGTTAAAATTCGAAAGAAATTGATGTTCGGTACTCATCTTTTTTGGTCGAACTGGGTAAAATCGGATTCGGACAATAGAATTATAAAAATTGTTGTATCAGAATTCAAAATTCGACAAAAAATTCATGACTGTATCCGATTTTTTCCGAATCGGACAAATTTTTACTAGCACTACTGGAAATGGAAGAAATTCGTAATATTATCTATTAGATTCCTTCAGAAAATACCTAATCCAGGTAGATGACTTGGCCTAGGCCTCTCGGGCTAGTAAGTTCCTATCGAGATCATCTCCAATACAAAGGTCCTTCATTTCTTCTTGATCTCTCTCTTTTTTCCTATATTTTTTATGCGGTGTTTGACGAAGAGATTTTTGGAATGTTTTTTGGTCAAAAAGAGTTTTTTGCACTCAAATTAGCTTTTTGATCCAGCAAAAAAGTTAACTTCGATGTTTGATAAATAAGAATTTTAAAAGAACTTTTTTGGGTCCAAAAAAGCTCATCTGAAACAACTCAAATTTGAGCTTTTTAGAATTAACCTTTTGGGAATTAGTTTTTTGTCTCACAATTTCATCACAAACAACTAATTTCACCATTTACTTTTTTCTTTGAACAACCTAAACGCAAACAGTTAATACAAGCTACTAATAGCTAACAATTATTTAGCAAACACTTTGTTAATATTTTTCAGTAAATTATTTTGTTTCTTTTACTTCTTTTCCCCTTCATTTGTTCGTCTCAATTTCAATTTTCCTAGTTTAGTAGTAGTTTAGTAGTTTGAATGCCAAAGTTGTTTATGTGAATATCCGGAAAAGGCGAGGGTGGAACATCAAGATTGAGCTAATAAATGGGGGCACTTCAAACTGTAATACCCTTTTTTCGAGGGAGGTAATGAGTGTAAATTGTGGAGATGTTAATTTTTTTATTTTTTAAGGGGCTATTCTGATTTCTGAAATTGCTTTGCCGATATTGAAATAGCGAAAAGGCAAAATTCCAGATGTGTTCATTTAAGAAATTAAGTATTAAAAAAAAAAAAAGAAAAATTAGCTCAAAAAATAGTTCAAGAAGATGAATGACAAGAATCATTTTCTAGCCAATAAACAATAGGCAAATTCAATCCATTAAAACATGCAAAAGGTTAAAAATTTAATATAAACCAAAACTTAAAAACTAGGAACTTACATTCCACCACAAAAATGATCAATAGCATTGAAGTTTCACGTTAATGGGTTTGCAAAAAGAAAGGAATTAATAAGCTTAATAGTTTTTATGGAATAAGGCAAATAATCTTCGGAAAAACTCAACCTCTTCAAGGGCATAAGCTGCATAAGGATACAAGTTATGAGCCCCAAATCACGATGAGGGGAAAACGACAATTCATCCATACGGATCAAATTAGGTTGAGTACATCTGGATAAATAGATGCTCCTGCTATAGTGAAGGATCCTTCTAAATTGCAGCCGATTTTTTTATGGTGAAAGATTGGATGATTTGGGTCGCCATCTTATTATGAACCAAATAAAGATGAGTTTTTGGGAAATAGTTTAAATTTAAAAGAACTATTTTTGGAAAACAAAATTACTCCTATACCCAAAAGAAAAGTAAAGTTGGTGAAAACTAGCCTAGTAACCTAAGAAAATGGGCCCAGGTGTAAGGACCAAATGAACCCGAGGAACCTATCACAGTTCATGGTCCTCCACGAACGATCGGACTTGTTTGTTGGATATTTATTTTTATTTTCAAAATTGATTGTTAATTTTTTCCCCATTTTTCTTAAAAAAATTAAACCATGGCAGATTCATGAACTTCACTAGGAAACTGGACTAGAATCTTAATCCAAGAACTCAACGGGTTCTTGTGCTAGAATTAAATCCAATTCCATGATCTGGTTCCTAGCAGTATTGACTGTCTGGTCTAAGAAGTAGGCAACTAGGCTGATCTAGGAACTCGGTCAAGTTCCTAAGCCAGTGATTGGCCCATATTTGTTCTAGATAGTGATATTGTCTCAGATCCATAATCCATCTCCCTAAGTAAAATAACTAAAATAAAAAATAAAAAAGATGAAAGCAATAAAATTAATTAATAGAGTCATCAGCAAATTTTAGGAAAAACTTACAAACTAGATCTACTTTTTGAACCGAACAACAAACCAATAGGGATAACAGAAGGGATAACTGATTCGCTTCAAAAAGGCTTTCAAAAGGCCCCCAAAAAACCCCAAATGTCAGGACCATCTTGACTCCATAAGCTCATACCAAGGATCTAAATTCAGTAGCGATGGTACAGTCATATGATGGGGCATATCACATCTCTGCCTATTATTAGTGCCGACCTGTACTATTCAGTATGAGAAATTAGATCTTAATTACACTATCACACAATCATGCAGCATATTAGTATAAATCACATTAAGGAATGCAAAAAGGCATAACTTTTAGCCAAATAAATATCCAAAATAAAGAAAATAAATACAACGGGTAGGGAGCTACCTAAAGATCACACATTTGGCAATTTGAAAATCAATCATAAAGAGAGATAAAGTAGAAGAGTTGAGCGGAAATGAAAATTAGGCTCTAAGGATAACCCACCAAATTTAGCTGGGAACCCAACAAAGTGATGTCTTTCTAATAATCAACTAGGTCTATCCTTAACAATACCCTCAATGTATCAAGTATTTCGCTTGGGATTCTGGCCCATAGTTTCCAGTATCTCTCCACAAAAATGTCTCCCAGGATTTTTCAATTCTCTCACTAATGATAATTTCAGGAGTCTAGCTTACGCTGAACTCCTACCTCTAACCCTGGACAACTCCCTTTTTATAGTAGTTGAGGGGATAGTCTAAATTAGTTAAAAGAATGGAGACCTATTCGTAGTCTCATTAAGCCTGATCTAAATAGGTGCGCTAATTCAGCTAGAGGTCTGATTAACTAGATGTAGTGAACTAATCAACCCGAAATTAATTAATGCCATTTAGGCAAACTTACTCTTGGAATGCAGGAAAACACAAGAACCTGGTCGTGTTCTCTGTTGAGTGAATTAGCCATTTCTTAGCTCATATCAGGCCCATTAGACTAGTTTCCCCACGCTCTCTTTTGTGTTCCTTTTACTCATTCGGACTCTATTTTTAATAATCAGTTTGATGGACCCTAAGCACACAAGCTTGTTATTATCTTTGTCATTGGGAATTGAAACTAAGATGCCATTTTTAGATGTTTACAGCTACCCCCCTTTTGGCAAAGCTAGGGGAAGATGAAGGTCAAAGTAATTGTCTTCACTTATAGGTGCCTATTTAACAATATTGATATGATACCCAAGCCTAGCTGCTCCCGATACTCAGCACTGGTAAACTTTCATTGTAAGGGTGGTTAGTGATGGGAAACCCGAACCTAGCCATCAAGGGTCGTGAGATTTGGTATCCGCTAAACGTCTCCGTGAAGATGGCCGATGCTGTACAATCCAAACTTGGCTGTTGAGGGTTTGGAGATTTGGCGCCAGCCAACTTTCATCGTGATAGTAGCCGATGATGTCCCATTGTGCTGGGAGCCAGCTATTGTCCCATTATCCTGTGAGCTAAAAATTTTGAATTTTGGCCTTTCGCTAGTCTAGTGGATTTTTACGTTTATCCTTTCACCGGACTAATGAATCTTTCGTCAATCTAGCGGAATTTATCCTTTAACCAGATTAGTCAACTTTTCGTTGGTCTAGTGGAATTTTGAATTTTGTCTTATACCTTTTTTATGATCTAATATGGACGTTTAGATTGTTTGTCTGCTAGTATATCCTTACTGACACTCTTTTCTCTCCATTATTATCAAAGGTAGTGCATAACTTACACGTGAATGATTTAAGTGGCATATGAACCCAGCCACATCCTCATTGTCATCCCTTCTTCTTTTCTTCTTTTCATACATGTTGGATTGATAAGTTTGGATTCTTTCATTTGCTTGGAATGTGCTAGCTAGCCTAGTTGGTTCCTCTATGCCATCACCTTTTGTTTTTAGCACTTGTTCTTTATTTGGTATATGAGAAACATAATGTTTATAGGCATGATTCCCCTTGGAAGCTGGCTAGGTACCACATCTTCTTGTTTGCCACTACGTCCTTCTTTATTTTCTTATTTTTGTCTCGTTAACAGGGCATGCATGTGAGGTAGATTCCTTAGGGGATCGATTGGGTCCCCTAGACATTAGCTTTTTTTTTTTTTTTTTTTTTTTTTTTTTTTTTTTGCTCTTTATTTGATCTTATCAAGATTGCATGCATGGGAAGTGGAACTGATTGGGTCCCCATGCTATCGCTTATCTTTTTTCTTCCTTGTTTTTATGCACATTAGATGCTTGAGCCTAGGATACTTGCACCCTATTACTTATCCAAATACCTGGCCAGGTCCTCATTAGTTTTGACTCCTATTCTTTGCTTTCTTTCCCTTGATTTTAAGTGCTTGTAGAAAGGCATCTTTAAGTGGAACCCAACCGATTAGCACCTCCTTTTTGCTTGCTTTTTCCTTTTATAAATAGCCCCTTTGTCTTGCATGAATTTCCCTTCTTGCACTACATTCGAGTGTACATCTTTCCTCTCAACTCCTTTCATTTTCTTCTTCTTTATTAAGAGCTTTGTAGTTGTATTCTACACAAACATAACTGTGAGAAGAGATTGCGAAAAGAGCTCAGCCACTCCATAAGAAGGAAAGGTTTCCTCACGATTCCTTCATTGAGAGGGAATGGAGACCTGTCGATGCTTGGGATGGTCATGACTTTTTATTAGAGGCCACTCATCATGCATGTGGCCATGCCACCTCAAATGCAGTAAGTGTTCTCAGTCTTTCATCTTCCATCTTGTTTTCATTTGTCAGGAATGTGAATCTGATGTTGTTTTTATATCATTTCTCTTTTTTTCTTTTCATTCAAGAAGATCCAATCAGGGGAATAGGCGCCCCTAGAAAGTTTAGGAGGCATCTTGGACCTCGGGAAGTTCAAATTAAATCCATGCTAGAGCATTCAGGGTTTGGTGCTTTCTATTCCACACTAAACAGGTAGCAAAATTAACTGATCACTATGTCACTTATGGTGTAGTTGAAAGATTCTAGGGCACTAATGACACCTTTGACCTCTAATTTGGGGAAATAACTATTACTCCCTTAAGATTTTTTTATGCTAAAGGGTCTTGGATTTGCAAGGAAGCCGTTAGTATAGTAAGAAGATTTTCATACCCATCGTGATCAACTTTTCCACCTCCATGGTCCTATCCCTATGAGGACCACTTTTCTTATAGGTTCTTGTTAACTTGATAAATGATGAGCTAGGCATAACATTCACCAGAATAGTAATCTCGTGTTATTTTAGCTCTTCTTCTTAGCATGACTATTTTTGCTGATATGGGTAATCACTATCATTTTTATGACCTAGTCAACCTTGTTAATCTAAATAAAGTGAGAAACCTAAATTGGAGGGTTCCTACGTATTCCACTCTCCTTCGTTGGATGCGTTAAGGGGTAAGGAAAACTGAGCTAATTCACAGAGAGAAACACATGAGTATACGCCTTAGGGGTTTGTGGAGAGTGATTGAGGGAATGAACTTTTCTCCTTTTACTTCAACTTTTGCACTTATAACGTCTCTCACTAGCTATTTCATTTTTGTAGCCTTAGTTTTTTATGAATATTTCCGTACTCTTTCATCAAGGTTAGGAGCTCCTATAAGTTTCTAAACTGTGGTCTCTTGGACCAAGCCAAACCAAATTCGACAACAGTTCAAATCAAGAGATCTTCAGCATCTTTGAGCAGCTATCAATGCCTTAGAGATGGTAATCTTGCCTTCTTTGAAATTAGTAAACCTTAGCATATTATTTTTTTGACCTTTTCTCCCTTTGGAGGCTAACTTCCCTCCGTGGGAGAATAAAGTCCTAACTCTGGAAGTTGAGGCCGCCTAGTTTTACACCCACTGATGGGTCCTTATAGAAGGATGATACAGCTTTGTTTGGTACTCAAGTGAGTAGGTCATTGCCCAAGTGGGCTCGATCCATGTTTTAAGTCAAGACTCTTTCTCTGGATGACATGATAGAGATGAAAGTGGGAATTCATTTTGTAGACTATGTCAACCACTACAGTGAATATGCTATCTACCTTCATCGAATCATGACTCATTTGGTATTTTTCCCTCATTGCTTTTGCTTTTCTCTATGAACGTTTTTATGATGCTAATGAATGTGATTCTCTTCGTAGGTGATAGCTATTAGCGTTCCTATACAAAGCCTAAACGTTCATGTCGCTCGAGAAGGGGAGCATGCTACATATAAAGAGGTTCCGTTCGTCCCTGAATCATAATGCCTAGAACTTTTGTTTCCTCCTATTTTCATTGGGGTAAGTACATTGGTTACCTTTACTTTATGGGTTAAGCCACAAACCTCTTGAGTGTTCTCCCTTTTTTAGTATAATTGTCAATAATCTGGATTGATAGTATGTCATTTTCATTCCATAAGAAGGGCATTTGCTAGCTTTTTCACTCCCGAACACCCTCAACCAAATGAGGTGATTCACCCTCTTTTAAAACCTAAGTTGATTTTAGAATAAAATTTTAATGCTTTTGTATAGTGATATGCTATTAGGACTTTGCTTCAAGTTTTATGCTTTTGGGAAATTTTAATGATGATAAAAATATTATAATTTTGTTTTTATTACCGTTGTTAAAAGCCCTTAAATTGTTTGAATTTTTTTTGAATTGCATAATCAAGCTTATGTTTTTGTTGGCAACACTTAAAGCCCAGCTCGGTCCACGTTGGGGAAGCTCAATCTAGATTCATCGAGAACCCGACCTGGCTTTCGGTGGTTGGTCCATTGGATTTTCCCGTTTAGATTTTGGCAGTTTGCTTAGCCTACCTTTCTTTTTTTTAAGGGATGGGCATGCAATTAAGATTAATTTGTTAGCCTGGGCCAGTAGGGTTTCCTACATATCTGGAGTGCGGAGTCAGGCCTTTGTAGTTCGTTACCATTCTGGCTTTACTCCTTTCTTCAATTTCATGAAAATAGGATCACATACCATGGTCAGCTTTGATATGAAGTGACTGATGTATTGAAAGCAATGTAAGAATCCTTGTATTTCCTGCTCAGTCTTATGCAGTACATTTCTTGTATTGCCCTAATCTTCGAAGGATCATCTTCAATCCCCTAAACTTGAACACACATCATAACAACCTTCCTAAGATGACTCCAAATGCGCACTTCTGTAGGTTCAAATGCATATTGTATTTTCCAAGTCTGGTGAAGAACTTCCAAAGTGTTGGAATGTGCCAATCCCTTTGCTTAGATTTTATGATCTTATCATCTACGTACACCTTTGCCTCTTTATGTATTAAGTCATGTAGTAGGGTGGTAGTTGTTCTTTGGTCAGTAGCCCCAACTTCTTTAACCCAAATGGCATTATAATGTGGTACCCTAAGAGGTAATGAATGTACTCTTCTCTATGGCCTCTACTGACATCTTTTGGTTATAATCAGCATACCCATCTATGTAAGGAAAGGATGACATATCCAGCTATGCTATCAACCAAGACATCTATATGCGGCAATGGAAACTCATCTTTTGGACTTGCCTTATTTAGATCCCTGAAATCCACATTCTTCCTTTCCATCTTTCTTTGCAACTAGCAATATGTTTGCTAACCACTGAGGGTAGTGTGCAACCTTCATAAATCCTGCATCCAACTATTTCTGTACTTCTTCCCTTATTTTTAAGGCCCATTCTAGTTTCATCATGCGAAGTACTTGCATTACCAGTTGGACATCTGGATAAAGAGGACTCTTATGGTCACCAATATTGTGATCTATACCCGGCACGTTTTTGTAGGACCTTGCAAAGACATTTATTGATTTCCACAGGAGTGAAGTAAAGCCATCGTGCTCCTTTGAGATTAGTGATTTTCCTATTTGAAGCTCTCGAGGCTCTTCTGGAGTCCCTAAGTTGATTAATGTTGTATTTTCAATTGTGAAAGTTTGATTTTCATGATCTTCCACTACTTTAATTAAATCTTTTGAAGTTACATCTTTATTTTCATTATAAGAGTATTCAAAAGAAGAAGAATGAGACAAGTCAGAAGCTAAAGAATTCATCTTATTGAAATGAGAAATAAGTAACCTAATACATAGTTTGCAAAAACAGAGACTGAAGAATAACTCTCAGACTCTATCCTAGACTATCCTAAATTACCCCTTACAGTTATAGTGAACACTTTTCCTTCCTCTTTAGTTGTCCAAGTCATTTACTTATAGCCTTTGGTGTTAGTGTCGGTGATAAAGTTTGCAAGGTCAAAACCCTATTAGAATCACAAGGGATAGAACAATAGGAGGGTCTTATTTCTTCTTATGATCCTAGCGAAGCAAGATCTCGAAGATGCTCTTCTAACCAGGTTGATCGGATCTTGAATGGATGGATCTCCTTTTCGCATAAAAGTGTTTCTGTCTCCAACAGCTAGTAGTCACTGAGCACTACTAAGACAAGCACTAAGATTCCTTTCTCTTCTATGTAGTGAGGCTTAGGGAAGCCAAACTATCTCCCTCATAAAGGAATTGTCCATTTTGAGTATGGAGATAATGTACTATAGTACTTCTAGTACCCCTTCCTAGTAGATAACTTTTTGTGCTTGGGCTTCTTGTTTGACTTTAGCCACTTCTTTTGGATTGGGATGATACCCTAAACAAAATTTGTAATCCTTGTTTTGAGTCAAGGGAAAAGTGGTTCAGCCTTGTGCTCTTCGTCCCACATCTATTCCTAAGAAGTATCCTCGCCTTTTAAGGATACCATTCATGTTTAAGTTTGAGTAGGGATTAAAGTCGAAAGGAGCTTAGTGTTTTTCCCAGACTATGACTATTTCAAAGTTATAGAGTTCCTCATCATTGTGATTGTTCTCTATTTCCAGCACTTGCCCTTTATGAGTAATTGTGGCACACAGGTTGTCTCCTTTAACAACAACCAGCTACCCTTTTATCAGCATCTCCACTTTCTAGTGCAAGGTAGATGGGACTACCTGGTGATAGTGATGCCATGGTTTTCCTAAGAGCAAGTTAAAACTACTAGAATATCTAAAACACGGAATTCCACATTCCTTTCAATCGGACCCACATTAATGGGTAGGACAATAGTTCCCAACACCAGCCTTTTTGAGCTATCATATGCTCTTAGATGGTGCTAAGAGTTGGCCTTCCTTGATTCCCAACATTCTACCAGTTCCTAAGGGCAGATGTCTACAATTGATCTATTATTGACCAAAGCAAGGGGTATGGATTTCAGAAGACATATCTCGGTAGGATATAAGGCATTGTTGTACACTGATCACCCCTGATGGAAGATCTTCATTGCTAAAGGTTATGGTGCCTTTACCCAATATAATCGAAGCTATCATTTCTTTATGTGTAGCTTTGGGGAATATATTAATTCTATTTAGTTCATCTACTAGAAGCTGCCTGTGCTTTTGAGAAGGTACTATGAGCTGCCTAATAGTCACTTTGGCGCTGACTTTCTTCAGTTACTTTAGTAATAGATGTTCTTCTTGGACTATCATCACCTTTTCTTTTTATAAGCGTATGGTGGGCCCTCTTTAGATTGGTGTCTTCTAGCTTTCATGAGTTGTTGAACCTTACCTTCGTCATAAAAGTCGTCTTCTTCTTCTTCTTCCCCTCAGAAATCATCATTGTTGGCTTTGGTAGGCAGATAACCTCCTTGGGTTCCATATACGTCTTCCTCATCACTTTCACATAGACCATGAACTTTCAGGTTCTGAGTAGGTATACTAAGCCTTGGCTTTAGGCCATGAGTACTTTGTATGAGCACAGTTGGGTCCCACTCCTCTTCTTGATCATTGTTGATAGCAAAGTTGCTTTTATGATTTCCAAGTGGAGTTTTTTATCATTGTTGCACTTCTAGGTTGCTTTAGGCAATTAGAGTTCTCCTGATTTGAACATTCTCTCTATTCTATTCTTAAAATTGTAGTAGTTTTTAGTATCGAGCCCTCGGCACCATTGATACTTACAGTATTTGGTCAGGTTAAATGACTTAGATTACTTAAGAGCCTCAGTTTCCAGCTTTACCTTAGTGAGATTAATTTTCCACATTGCCAAGAGTCATTCTGGAGCTTGAATATAGGTGGTCCCTATAAGGGTATATTCTATATAACGACTAATCGTATGCACTTCTTGGGAACTACTGGCCCTTTTATCCTTGTTCTGGTAGTCGCCTTTTCAGTTGGTACCAGTTTTTGCTTATGCTTTTTCAGCTATACAAGCATTCCTATATTTCTTAATATAATAAAATTCTCAAATGATGCGAACCGCATAGGCTGCTTATATGTAAGTTGGAGATTTTTAATAAATAATCTCACTTTGTAGGCTTTCGAAGGTTGATCCACCATATGGGCAACTTTTGCCCTCCATCTAACAAGGTAGTTAAAAAACCCTTCTTCTTCTTCTTGCCTGATCATCTTTAGGTCTCTGAGCGTGATTGGAATATTAGTATTGTATGAATACTATTGTATGAATTCCCTACATAGATCATCCTAGTTCATGACCTTTTATGGGTCAATACCATTACACCACTTCATTACATCCTTGCCGAGGGTCCAAGGAAATGTGTCATGGAAGATGTCCTTGTCAATCCCTTTTAAAGTCATTGCACTAAGAAACTTCCTCACATGATTGTGAGGATTTTCAATTCTATAGAACATGATGTCTAGCATAGTGATTTTAGGGATAATTTTCCTTTTGAGATTGAAGTGAATCCCGTATAGTCATTAAGGTAATTATTGAACATGGATCATTCCTTAAGTTGTTATTCTATCCAATCTACTCGTGGATTGGCTTAAGAAGTGTTTTTTTCCCACTTCTCTTTCTTTCTTACTCTCTTTCTCTCCTTTTCCATCACCCTTCCCCTCCTCAACATAGGGTTGTTCACTATTTCCTACTTGAGATTTTTAAGAATTGTAGCCATTATCTCCATCTTCTTATCACGCTCTTTAATTTTAGTTTGCATCTTTTCTGTCATCTTCATAACTTGAGCTATCTCATTAGTCCTGCCATTGGAATCGGTGAAGGATTTGACCTTGCCTTTGACCTGATAGGTGGAGTTTTCTCTAATTATTCTCGTGATATAAGTCTCCAAGTTAATAGACTCTGCTCATATACCTCCTTAGTCTTCCCTATCATGATAAACAATGGAAAGTGCTCAAGACTAGCTCATCTAAATACTTTTGAAAGGGAATTAAGGACTCAAAATGAAAAATGCTGACCTATGGACTAAAAACCTAACACCAAGAGCCCAGAATGCTTACTATACCATGAATGCTTACACAAAACAAACTCTAAAGTGGATTGTCTAAACTAGACTTGGCTATGCGATGCCAGTTGGGTTCTTGACATCCTTACCTCAACACTTTTTTGTGAGGTTGGACTTAGTCTAGTATGGTAAGGCTTCTGGGGTGCTAGTTGGGCTTCCTTCTCGGGCCCCCGAGACCAACATCCTAACTCCTATCCCTTTTTCTGACTTTTGGCAGACTGAAGATAATCCCAAGTAGGTTCTCCTAAAATAGTCCTAAACTTTACTAGCGTGTAGACTGTTTTTGTTTTGGGCCATGGACATTGACACTCCTGTAAGCACACGATGTTGTAGGTTAGCTAAAATATTGTTCCTATAGAGACCAATACAATCTATTGAGTTTATCTTTAAAAAAATGCTAAGCAAATATAAGTCAATTTGGGAAATTTTCTAAATTAATTAATCTATCACTAGATAAAGTGCTAATCACTAACTTGAGGATTTTGTTAATTAAAAACGCCAAGGGATTTGTTTCACCAACTATGAACTAGATCTGATAAATAAAGTCTATGCTTACTCAAATTTGTATGAATCAAAGGTTAACAAATATATAATATCCAATCCTTTCTTTAAAAATGAATTAAATTATTTAGACCAAACATATAATCATTTTTTCAAAGGGATTCTTGATTTACTCTAAACTTAGAAGTCTAAGTTGTCAAATTTCCTCTCAATATGCATCTTTCTCTCAAAAGTAACTATGTTAAGTCTATACTTGTTAATCCAATAGTGGATTTCTCCTTTAAGTACTTCATCTAACTATTTGATATTTTACAAGTTAACTTGGCCAAAACTACTCACAACATTCATAGCACAACATAGATTGAAACATTCCAAATAGAATAAGCTTATTATTATGAAGATTAAGGATCCAAGTTCATAGTTTGGCTATCAAATCCTAAGACTAGGGAAACTATTAACTCATAATGATTAAAACAAACAAAATAGTTCAATCAAGAAAAGCAATCAAACAAAACTAATCGACTGAGTTCAAAAAAACAAGGGAAGAGAATAGCTTGGCAAGAATGGAGTTTTTTTTACAACTTCATCAATCTTCTAAACTCCAAATGCAAGCAATCTTCCTTGCAATCTTCTTTTTGCTCCCAAAAGTGATAAAAATTACAAAACTTTTGAGAGATTTCTAAGGTAAATAGGTTTTCATCTATTGTTCAAGCAGCCAAGCATGGCTTCGTCTAGCAGGCACCATGAATTCTTAGCCACACAAGTCGAGGAAAACAAAAAGGTGCAACAGTTACAGGCATGCCATAGACAGTGGCCACTACCATGGACGGTCTGTGGGGGTCTCTGTCTCAGAGTTCTTATTTTCTTCTTTTTTCTCCACGAGCATGGTTCCTGGGGGCAACTGTAGTGAGTCATAAACTTGACTTTTGAGGGTCAATGCTTAATCAAAAAGGTCCCAAAACCTACAAAAGCTATCAAAGAATTATACCCAAGCAAAAAATGGGATTTTGGTTATAAACTAAGCATAAAACTCCTAAATCCCCTAAAAATGCACCAGAATGACCCTAAAATAATATGCTCTATAGGTAGTTATCAACTCTTGTATGCTTGAACCATCGCTTGTCCCTAAGCAACTAATGAAACCACAACTATGATGAAGAAGCTCCTAAGGTAAATGTTTGTAGCATCATCAATAGCTAAATTGACCTAAAAATTAGCTTAAAAGTAATTGAAGGCATTGCAAAACAGATAGAAGAATGAAGCTTTCGAAATACAAGTAGAGACTATCTCACTAATGATTAAATCAATTGCTCAATTCAACTTAACACTCATATTGACACATGGAATGGTTTGAGCAAGAAAAATTGGCAGAACCTCACTCTAGCAATGAAGCACTCAACACTCATGTGTTTTAAAATACAATGTGGTTGTCTTAAATCTCATTTGAGAGAATCCAACCCACCTGAAGTTTGATAAGACTCTCAATTCGCCATCACTAGAATGCAAAACATAAAAGGCAATCATAAGTTCAATAGGATTGTAATAGGGGCTATTAGGTAAAGGTTTAGAAGGGAACAAATATTCTGGCATTTGTGGCTCTAAAAGTCAAAGACTAAAAGAAAGATCATCGCCTCTTAAATACACAAAACAAACTATTAAACCAATACATATAAAAGATATAAACAAATCCCCTTAGCTTAAAACGAGAGAAAGTGTTGAGTTATTCCTAACAACATCTATGTCGACTCAGTTTTATTTCACATTTTGTATTTTTTTCCCCTCTTATTTTTGGTTTGTTCTTTCTTTATATATTCAAGAGAATAATCATGGCATAGAACTTTAAGTACCTTTCAATGCTTCTTAACCAAATCATAATAACCAACCCAAATGGATTCAAGCCAACCACATCTCATATCATCTCCCTCAAACTACTCCAAACCAAGAAATAAAACTCTTTAGTCTTAGCTAAACAAGGTAGATATATATTTGGCCAAGGACTACATTGGAGGTTTACATCAATAAATATTGTCAAGGCCCAAAAGGGTAGCAAGGGATAAATAATGCATAATAAGGGTAGCTATTTGGTCAATGTAGCTCATAAAATCAAAGAATGGCTCAATCGTATTGTCTAAATGTGCATGCTAAATGTGATCTTGAACAAGAGTCAAAGCAAGTTCTAGATATTTAAAATCTAGATAGAGTCACACATGAAAAGGATTATGAGACTAAAATTGATAAATTAGTCCAATCGAGCTCAAAGTCTCATGGGACAACTACCAAAGCTCAACTAGCTCATTAAATCTCACATGCTAAATGTTCATACAAAGTGCCATTAGGCAATCAATTCGCATTCAGCTTGATAGTCAAATCAAGAATCACATTTCAAAAACTCATTACCAAACATTTTATTCATGGGCATAAATAAAAGGTTAAAGAAAGCTACTTACTCTAAACTTTGGAGGATTTTGACACTTTCTTTCTTTTTTTTAAAAATTTATGTTTTTCTTCTTGTTTTTATTTTTTTTTATGCATGCCCAAACCTAAAACGAAACTAAGAATTGAAAATGTCAATATAAAACTAAATTTAAGAAAATAAACTTAAAATAGAAAGAGAAATAAAAAACTAAATGCTCGACTAAGAATGCTTCTAATTATCTCTAAATGCGTGATCTAAAATGCAAACTATACACACATCCACATCATACATATATTCACAAAAGAGACACATGACACCCCCATACTTGGATAAAGCATTGTCCTCAATGTAAATACATGACAATTACTAGGAAGGGGGGAGAAAAACTAGAAAGAAAGAGGAGGGGGAGAAGAAGGAGAGTGGGGTTGAGATATATGCCAATCACGCCAAGTTTCTAAACAAGCCCTAAAGTCTTGGAAATATTGGTCCTAGGAAGCAATCTTCCCGCGGAGCTCATCATGCTACGTCTGAACAAAGTTACAGAGTGCGGCATGCTCAGATTGGACATAAGCTTGTATGGATACTTGTTTCTCTTGGATAGATCGAAGGGTGGCATAGATATCAGTATGCTCCTGGAAGAGCAAGGTTCAGAGGAACTAAAGCCCCCTAAATATGGTTGTGGAGGATGCGGATGAGCTGGATGAACCATTTTCTCATCACTCGATATAAATGAAAGATTGTTCGGGTTTAAAAGAGTAATACGGTCAACATTTAGAAGAGGCATAAGCCTGTTTCTAGCGTAAATCCAACATATCCTACCTCCTTGTATCATACAGAATTTCATTTGTTCAAAGTCGGCTAGGGCTAGTCTCTCAGAACCTAACACACTATCATCAGGGTTAGACTTAATACCAACTAACCTAGCTATTAGGGTGATAAGGCCTCCAATTACTATTCTCTTTGTAAAACTAGTAGTGGCACTCAACAATTGATTGGCAAAAAATGAACTAGGGCCAATTCATGTCCCTTGCAACATGCTATGTAAGAAATACAGCCTGAATAGAAGAGGAACAGTCAAACTATCCTCTCAAGCAAACAATCCATAAGCAAGGACACATTAGGCTACTCTAATATAGGAGTTTCTAATAATGGTGCTTTTAGAGTGACTAGAATCATATTGATAATTACTAGTTAAGGTATACCAAAATGCATTAGGATTAAACTCTCTAGGCACATATTGATGGTCTAAATCCAAGGTGGGTGGAAAACCGAAGGTACTATTAAAAACACTCAAATTCAGTTCATAAAACTCTCTGTTTAAGTAATGCTACATATACCCTTCTTGACATCTAGGGCCACTTGTGACTTCAACATGCAAAGTACATGAAAATTCCAAGGTAAGTTTACGATAGTTATGGTCTCGTGTCTTAATAAATTGACATATATTTCCACCAATAAACAACCAACAACTATCATGTACTAATCCTAAGCTAGTTAATAAATCCTCATCAAAGTATTGAGTAGCTACAACAAGTTTACTATTCAAAGCATTATATCTAGCAACATGCTTAGGATTAGCTAAACCAAGTGGGTTATGAAAATTACCTCAATTTTATACATTAGTTGAGGCTTAGGAAATGCATTGGGGTGCTTAACTTGAAGGCTCTGCTCCTAGAGTAGTTCTAGTTCTCTCCTTATATGCCATGCTTGGTATATGGATGAGTGTGGATGCTTAAAAATCCTAGCTATGAAGAAAAGGGATGACAAGGGTGAAAAAGATGGAAAATTTGTGCACATAAGAGGTGGTAGAATTATGGAAGAAAAGATTAAAATTTGGAAGAGTAGAAGGTGTAATTGAGGTGCTGAAGATTTGGGTTTTGAGATAGGAAGAATGTGAAAGAAAGAAGACTAGAAATGGGAAAATTGAATGAGAATTAGAAGTAAGGTGAAGAAAATAAGAAAAAATGGAAGAAATTTGAGTGATTGTGAGTAAATATCAAAGGAGGGAAGGTGATGGTAATGGAGGTTTTAGAGAGAGGAGGAGAGAGTTTAGGGAGAGAAGTGGACAAAGGTTGAAGAAGCAATGTGAAGTTTTCAAGTCAAAGGGCGTGAAAAATCCTTGATCATGGATAGCAAGCTCGCCACGGTCTGTGGTTGGCTTGGTTCCAGAATTTTTCTAGGTTTCTACGCAGGGTAACCGCGACCGTGTTAAACACTACTAGGGGTCTGTGGTGGCTTCTGCTAGGAGCCTTTAAAACACTCTTATTACTAATTTTTTTTTTTTTTTTTTTTGCTTTTCTCTTCTTTCCCCTTCTCCTTTTTTCTTTCCTTTTTTTTTTCTTTTTTTCATTTTTCTCATTCTTCCTTGACTTTTGTGTTTCTTCTTCTCTTTTTTTCCTATAACAAAGAAATAGATATAAAATAAGTACAACTTAAGAAAAAGAAAAGTGATAAAAGGAACTTGGGTTGCCTCCCAAAGAGCGCTCTTTTAATGTCGACAGTTTGACCTCCACTTCTATGCTGGCTCAAGGTCGAAAAGGGTGTAGGTAGAGGGCTTCTCAATAGGCTCTCCCATAACTCCCGACTCTCCCTTGTCACGAACCACAAAGTTGAATTCTTGCAATAGAAGGTACCACCTTAAGAAATCGAGATGGAAATCTTTCTCCAGCATCAAGTAGCACCAAATAGCAAGATTCGTATACAAAATAATCTCGTAGTGGCCTCCATCAGATGAGTCGCTACCAAACTCAGCTCACAAGTCAAAATCATATGCAACTTCATCCATAGAAGACAAAGACATCAGTAATTGAGCAAACCTGAAATAATCACTCTGGGAACCCTCATTAATAGCACAGGGCTCGTCCTCAGTTATGCTAGGTGGCTCAGGGGCAACCAAGTCCACCTTGGCACAATCAAGGACGAGACCCTTAGTGGAAACACAATCAATCATAGGAGGGTTACACAAATCATCATATTGCACAATCTCATTGGAAACCATCACTTTACCAAAAGCAAATGAGGAGGAAAAATTGCGATCTTCAAGCAAACTAAACTTAGCATGACTCTCCCCCATATCAAATGTTAACCCCCCTTTCGCATCTATCTTGCAACTTAAAGTGGCCAAGAAGGGCCTCCGCAGAATAATCTAGGTATAGGTGTCTTCCGCCATATCTAGGACGATAAACTCATTAATCACACAAAAATCACCTACTTTTATGGGAAAATTCTCCAAAATACCCAAAGGGTACTTCACAGAACCATCCACTACTTGGAGTGAAATAGGTGTTGGTTGCAACTGTCTTAAGTCAAGCTTTTGAAAAATGGAATAGGGTATCAAACTAACATTTAAATCAAGATCACATAATGCTCTTGCAATGCATACACTTCTAACCGCATAGGAAATAGAAAAGCTACCTGGATCTTTGAGCTTAAGGGGAAACTCTTTAGGAACCTCTAGATTACTATCCTCTTCACAACTCATAGTCTCAAGCTCATCACTTTGCTTCTCACTCATAGCTATATTCACCTTTTGATGAATGTCATATTTACATGGACTATTTGAGTGTTTGGGTATTCTTTCAGGGGATTTAGATGCTTAACTGTATGATTTATGTCCATATTTCTACTATTATGCTTGGTTTTGAGAGATTTTACAGATTTTTACTTTATGACCCAAGTTATTTGAATAGAATAAAGATTTTTAAGGCATTGTGGATCAAAGAGGATAGCAAAAAAGGCTAAAACGCATCCAATATGGTCAAATTGTGGCCAGTATCATGGTCCAGGAGGTCCTAGGAGAAGCAGTAGATCAAATGAGGAAGACCAGCTAGAACAAAGGGCCCCACAAATGGTCCATGGTGGTGCCTACAGCCTGTGGTGGACCCCTTTTCCCCGGATCATCATGTTTTCTCACAGGTGTTCGAATTCCATGCGGTTTTCATGTTTCAGTAGCAACATATTTGCTATAAAAGGTCTATTTTCAGCCTCATTCCACCTACTATCATCCATTTTCTCAATTAGATTAGAATTTAGAGTAGATTAGAGGAAGAGAGAGTGGATTGAAGTGAAGATTTGCAAGTATTCCTTCCCAGGTTTACAATGAAAATTCAAGCATGATCTTAGTTGAGCTTCACTTTTCTCTTCTCTTCTCTTCTCTTTTCTCATTTTAGATTTGTATTTTGTAATTTTGATTATGACTTTGTTGTTTTGATTATGAATTTATACAAATACTAGTTAAGTTCTTGATTTGCTGTTGAGTGTTTTGGAAATGTTCGATTGTTTTATCGAATCTTAGATGATTATTGTCTTGTAAGGAATGTGATCACTTTCGTGCATGTCTTGGGTATTGGATGAAGAACTGAAAGGTGAATTCAATACTAGAATCCTAGGATTTGACTTGATTATGTGGAGTTTTGAGAAAGTCACAACAATTGAGAAACCATGCATATGATACTCGTATGCTTAATAAACCTAAACAAATCAAGAGCCCTTAAGAAATGGTAATTTATTAGATTTAGGAATTTCACATCACCTTGAAAGAAGCTGTGATACTTCGACTATCAATTTTAAAACAAACAATTGAGAAAGAAGTGCTTGATTGATACATGAATTGAGAAATTGCTTGTTTGTATAATTCCTTGATTATTTATCTATTACATTAGATAATAGATTAGTTTAATTTCAATTTTAAATTTTGATTCGCTTAGCCTATCTTAAGGGAATAAAACCCAGTAGATCAACCTAGTCCCTGTAGGAGACGACCTTGATTTACTTACGACCCTATCACCTCTCCACCCTCCTCAAGCCTCACACCTGTAAAACCCTCTAATCCTCATCTCAAGATAACACAGTTACACTGGTTTACTAGGACGTCTACTCGGGGTTATCGATGAAGAGGTAGTTGATTGGGTAATTTTAGTTTTGATATCTTATTATGAGTACTAAGCACATCAACCTTAGAAGCAATTGCTTAATATACTCATCTTACCTTTCTTGTGCTAAAAGCATACTCTCTATGATGATCTCTAAGTTATAGCTTTTAGGTGTTTGTTGGGGGTAAGGCAATCTTTGAAACCCACAGGTGGTCTAGCATTCTATTGAGGTATAAGAAGGGAGTTAGACCCATAAAAGAAATTAGGGTGATTCCTTTAACCTGGATTATATGTATTAGAAAAAGGGTCATTGGTCGATCTACGATCGAAATTGTTGACATTATTGACTTGGTCACCACCATCTTGGGCAAATGGACTCCCAACTTGATAATTCACAATCAAATGGCTACCAGAACTGCAAATTTCATGTGATAGGGAAGGGGCATTTAAACTAACAGAATTGACATTCAAATGTTCCAAACTTTAAGTCAATGGAAACTACTTTAGCAAAAAGCAAAGTAATAGCATCCAGCTCTAATATACCTCCAACCCTCTTAAGTTGGCTTCACGCATTAGACTATTGGTAATTATTGAGTGACATCTTCTCAATCAAGTTGGAAAGAACTTTGCAAGGAAGGTTTTGGTGAGCTCGTCCCATGCAGTGATCGACCCAGGAGGCAATTAGTGAAGTTGCGGCCATGCCTTGTCACTTAATGAGAAGGGAAATACGAAGTTGGACGGTGTCGGTTAAAACTCTATTGAGCTTCAAAGTATCACACGCCTTTAAAAAGGCCGAAAGGTATAGATTTGGCTCCCTCATCGAGGTGCCTCCAAACTGAGATTGTGGCACCATGGATATAAGAGCCGGTTTAAGCTCAAAATTATGAGCTTTTACCATTAGCCTAGCAATGCTGGATGTGATGCCATGGACACATGGGATAATAAAGTCCTGAAGCATCCTTCATTAATCTCCTCCACCTCCTGCCATACTTGGATATGCTTGTTGGGCTTTGAGCCTTTGCTCCTCTAACTGAAGCTTCTTCCTTCTCGAACAAAAGGTCCTTTCTATCTTCTAATCAAATTCAAAGGGGAAGAAACTTTGCATAAAAGGGCGGAAGTCCTGTAAAAACTGCCACAAACACAACCAATGCAAATCAAAATAAGAAAAGAAAACCACTTAGTTAATTTTTGAAGAACTAACTCAACATTTTACAAATTTGGTCCTCAACAACGATGCCAAGTACTTGACACTCTTGTAAGCGCACGAGTATTATAGTTTAGTTAAAATATCATTCCCATAGACATCAACGCAATCTATTAAGTTTATCCTTAAAAAATGCTAAGCAAATATAAGTCAATTTTAGGAATTTTCTAAATAAATTATTTTATCACTAGATAAAGTGCTAATTACTCACTTGAGGATTCTATCAACTAAAAACATTTAGGGATTTGTTTCACCAAGTATGAACTAGATCCCATAAATAATGTTTAAGCTTACTTGAATTTAGATGAATCAATGGTTAACAAACATGTAATATCCAATCCTTTCTTTCAAAATGAATTGCATTATTTAGACTAAACATACTACAATTTTTTTAAAGGGGTTCTTGATTGACTCTAAAATTAAAGCCTAAGTTGCCTAATTTCCTATCAATATGCAACTTTCTCTCAAAACTAACTATGTCAAGTCTATAGTTGTCGAGCCAATAGCATATTTCTCCTTTCAATATTTCATCCAACCATTTGATATTTTGCAAGTTAATTTGACCAAAACTACTCACAGCATTCATAACATAAGATAGATTGAAACATTCCAAATAGAATGAGCATATTGTTAATGAAGATTAAGGATCCAAGTTAATAGTTTGGCCATCAAATGCCAAGACTAAAGAAACTACTCACTCATGATGATTAAAACAAATCAAAATAGTTCAATCAAGAAAAGCAATCAAACAAAACTAACTATTGCATTTAAAGAACAAGGAAGAGAATAGCTTAACAACAATGGAGTTTATTGGCAACTTCTTCAATCTTCAAGATTCCAAATGCAAGTAATCTTCCATCTAATCTTTTTTCTTTGCTCTGAAAATGATACAAATTACAAAACTTTTGAGAGATTTCTAAGGTAGATAGGTTTTTGTGTAGTGTTCAAGTAGCCGAGCATGTCTCTATATAGCAGTTACTATGAATTCTTAGCCACACAAGCTGAGGAAAACAAAAAGTTATGGTAGTTATAGGCCTAGCGCGGACCGCGATCACCACCTCAGACGATTCATGGGTGCCTCTGTCTCAAAGTTCTCTTATTCTTCTTTTTCCTTTACGGGCATGGTGACTGGTGGCATTCGTGGTGAGTTATAAACTTGACTTTTTAGGGTTAATGCTTGATCAAAAAGATCTGAAAACCTGCAAAAGTCATCAAAGAAATATATCCAAGCATAAAATGGGATTTTTAGGTATAAACTAAGCATAAAACTCATGAATCCTCCAAAAATGCACCAGAATGACCCTAAAATGATATACTCTATAGGCACTTATCATACACCTAGCCATGCTATATCAAGCTTAGTTGGATCCCTTATTATGACCTTTTGTACCTAAACTAAGTCTAGAATCTAGTCGGGTATGAGATTAACAAGTCCTAGAGCTCAATAAGCCTCTAAGTAGCTCTGCTTTAAGACTCTAGTCACTAAGTTTGACTTTTCCTAACCTGCGCTCTCCTAAGACCTAAGGCATCAATGCATAGTCCCTAAGGTTCAAAAACTTAAATTATACAAAAATGTATTCAAGCACACATATAAGTTCCATCCAACGTTCTAACTTACAAGTGTTTCAAGCCAGGCTTAGAGCAGTCCTTTGGCAATCCAAATGCTTCACACGTCATCTATGGGATGCACGGCAAGAATGAACCATGTTGGCTGCTTCCCTGAGTCATGTAGACTAGAAAGTGTGTCACAAGTGGGTGGATCAACTGCATGCTCAATTGAGTCTAATGGACCCACCAAGTTAACCAGCTGATGTCTTGACATGTAAAAATGGGGCATCCTAGAGGCATTATTAGTCCTATCAGAGTAACACCTTTCAATACAAGAATGCTTAATGCAAGTGTAACTAAAATAATTTACCATATTGAGTTTTAAATCTCACCTACTTAAGAAAAAAAATCTCTAATGGAGTCACCACTGTGAGGACCAAATGCGGTCCTTCGACTTGTTTGTTGAGAATTTATTTTTTTATTTTAAAACTGGTTGTTAATATTTTTTTTCCTCAAAAAATAAAATTTTGGTAGGCTTATTAATTAAACCAGGAAACTAGACTGAAATCCTAACCTATGAACCCGAGCTAGTTCCTGGGAAAATACCTGATCTGGTTCCAGGCAGTAATGATAGTCTGATCTAGGAATTAAGCAACCAGCCTGATCCAAGAACTCGGCAAGATTTCTGGGCCAATTTTAGGCCTACATCTTGGTCCAAACCATAATACTGTCTTAGATCTAGAATACTTATGCATATATAAAATAAAAGTAAAAAAGATTAAAGCAATAAAATCAATCAATAGAGCCCCCAGTGAATTTTAGGAAAACTTCAAAACCATTTCTACTTTTTAAAGCGAACTATAAACTAATAGGGACAACCGAAAGGACACTGAAAGGAACAGCTAATTTGCTTCAAAAAGGTTTTTGAAAGGCCCCTTGAATAATCCCTAGTGGGGGGACCAACTTGACTCCATTGGCTTGAACCAAGGATCTAGATTCAAAGGCAATGATACAGTGATATCAAGGGGTGCATCACATCACTACCCATCATCATTTGTGACATGTACTATTCAATATGGGAAATTAGATCTCAATTACAGTATCTCACAATTATGCAGCATATTAGTATCAATCACATTAAGTAATACACAAAGGTATAATTTTCAAGCCAATAAAATCCAAACTAAAGAAAACAAATACATCGAATGAGAAACTACCTAAAAATTACATATTTGGAAATTTGAAAATCATAAATCATAAATAGATAAAGTAGAAGAGTAGAGGGGAAATGAAAATTAATCCCTTAGGATAACCCAACAAAGTGACCTCTTTCTAATAATCAACCAGATCTATCCTTCACAACATCCTCAATGTATGAACTATTTTGCTCAGGATTTTGCCTCCCTAATTTCTAGTATCTCTCTACTAGAAAGTTTCTCACTAATGCTAATTTCTGGTTCCAGCTGACACTGAACTCCTACCTTTAGCCCCCGGGGAAACCCCCTTTTTATAGCGGTTGATGGGGTAGTCTGAATCAGTTTACAGAAAGGAAACCTATTCCTAGTCTCACTAAATTTAATCTAAGTAGGTGTAGTAATTCAACTAAGAATCTGATTAATTAGACATGGTGAATTAATAAGTTTTAGGTTAGTTAAACCAGGTTAGACAGAGTTAGCCTCGAAGTGAAACAAAATACAATAACTCGGTCAGGTTCTCTATTCAGTGAATTGGCCGAGATGGATCAGGCCCGTTAGCCCAATTTCCCTACGCTCTTTTTTGTTTTCCTTTTACTAATCCAGACTCCATTTTTAATAGTCACTTTATTAGGCCCCTAAGTACATAAATTAGGGTACCATTCTCATCATCCATCCATTAAAATTAAGATGCCATTATTAGAAGTCCATACCGGGGTCTTGGTTAGGAAACATGAACATCAAGGACTAGCAATTTCCTTCATTCTAAGGATGAGTTGCTACTAGTATGTTGTGTCCTTTTAGATATCCTAAATGTTGATTAATAAATTGTTACATAATGAAAGAAATAAAAAGCACACATGTTTGCACAAGTAGAAATGCACATATAAGCACACTTATAAAGACCTATTACGAACATATTCATTAATGCATTGTGGGTTTGGATGCAGATGATAGCCGAATTGCTCTTCATACTAATTATCGTGGCACTTGAATCCATTTTTATATTAAAATCCCACATAGTTCTAACAAGGACTCCATTTCTAATATATGAATTCTACTGTGCCACTGGGGGATGATTGGAGATCAACTTTCCTATGTAATGTTAATGCTAAGAGATCTTACAAATAAGATGATATGATTAACTATTCGATCATATCTGACCTAAAGACAGTTGATTGGGGATAATGGTGTCTGAAAGTTATTTCAATGGAAGCCAATGTAGATCGTCTTAAAGATATGATTTGCACGAATTTGTAATTATGAACTCAAATTTGATAACGAGCCACGACTATCATTAAAGAATATGTCTCCCCTAATGGCAAGTATGCAAAACATACAAAAACATGCACGGTTGAGTCTATCAGTCGTTATTTGATATTTAGTCAAATCCAACTTTTGACTCATGATTAAGGTCAAGATGATAACAAAAAGGGGTATGATTACCATCTTCCCTTATATCACTTCATTGAATAAGCTGAGTTTGACCAAAAACTTATTAGTGATTTTTAGACGATTCATTTTATTTTCCTTTTGTCAAGTTGATTTTATTACAAATGGATTAAGTCATGCTTAAGATATGACAATGAACTTTTATTATTCGAACATTGGAGTCAATGACTTTTAGAAGCATCGATAGGGTCAATACAAGGTCATTAATGACATTAAGTATGTACAAGACTCTTCCTACGTACAGAGATCTAAAAGGAAAATAAAGAAAATCTTCAATCTCATAGAAATGAGGTGTTCCCATCAGTTAACTTCTTGGTGGGCTTTTGGCTTCTGATAAGATAGATCTGAGATTCAAATGTCCACAAGAACATCCCAACCAACCATTTGTTTTAAAGGTATCGACTTATAAACCAATCATGGATGTTTTAAAAGAAAATTCTAAAATTTAGGCGTGAAGAACTTGAAAAATTAAAAAACATTACGTGTTGGATGACTCCATAAGAAGTCCAACTATTAAGTTTCACCAATTTTAGAAATAATTAAGCTTGTTTGCAAATTCTCTGAAAGTTGATTTCTTATACCTCATGAAGCTAAGTGAGCACCAACTTCAAAAAATTAAAGCTTTTTGAAAGAGGATCCAAAAGAGGTGAATTCAAAGCTGAAATTTTCATTTTATGCCTAGTATTATGGGTAAAATTATTAGATAAACATTCTATTGTATCTAATTCTAGTTGGGAACATACAAATATGCTGAACTAATTCTCACTTTTCTAGACAGTATAGAATTATCATATTTATTGAATATTATCAAAAAAGAATTTTACAAAACCACTTTAGCTGGGATAAATAGATACAATAAGCACTACTCTGAATTTTTAATTTTAAAACATTTTTATGGATTTTATAAAGTATAAGTTCGGCTTTAGGCAGTATAGAATTTACAGTTTTACAGTGCCAACTTTGATGACGCGTTTCTCCTTAACTATATAGAGTTAGGGAACATATGTTACCAGCATAGAAAGTTCTAAAAATTTAGATTATTTTTTATGAAGAACAATTTTTAAAAATATGACTTTAAGATTTGAAAGAAAGGAATAACAGTAAAATTACATGAATCTGAGAAGATTTGACACTTTTTAGAAAAATAGGTGACTTGGATAGCTTGGTTCTCATATTTGGATGCTTGAGCACTTACCGGAAAGCTCTTGTCCCTATCAAACTATTTATATAAAAATCACAGTCCATCGCCTTCAAATAGATTGAATAAAAAAAATCCTAGAATATCATTTGAGGTTTCTAAGAGTTTCTAGTTTAAACCACTTGACTCCAAGTCATCATACTATGTTTTTTAAGCATGACTTAGCCATTTTAAAATTTTATACATAAAAATAGAGAGAATAGGGAGTCAAGGTGAAAGAATTGAATAAGAAAGCAAAACTCACATTATTTCACACTTATTCTCAAATACCAACCCTCACACTCATAAAGGGAGACTATGGCTCTACCCAAGCAGGGGAACGACTATGGAGGCCCTAAAGGGACGGCTGCACAAACCTAGATGTCAAATGACCACCAAGGATGGCATTGCCTAAAAAAATACAAGAGAGCTAAAAAGTTGTCAATAGCATATTAATGATAAACAAATTAAAATAACAACATATATGATATAATGCCAACCTAGAAAATTATGAACATAAAAATGATGATATGAGTAATCAAATCAAATAGAAACTAGGGAGATTTTAGAAAAGAGAAAATTTGAAAACTAGGAGTTTTCTCAAAAAAAAAAAAAAAAGCACCCTTGTTTGGAAAAAAGGAGGGGCATTTGCAGAGAAGAAATCGGGTCTCATTTTCTCTAAGGCTGATGAATTTGGCTTGAAATTTTGGTATATTTGGTGAATAATTAGTCCATGTTTAAAAGAGAAGGATGAGTAGGAGAACTAATAGCATTCATAATAATAATAATAAAAACAACAAGAATACTAATCACAATAATAATAATAATAATAATAATAATAATAATAATAATAATAATAATAATAATAATAATAATAAATAATAAGGGTGAGCCAAAATTTGAGGTCCATAGATTGCCCTTTGTTTATCGACATTTGAAAAACTGATGATCAACGACATTAGAGACGCAAGAAATTTGGCTTACTAATTAAACTGACACATTATTCTCAAGTGAGTAACGAAAGTGGCTTGCCTTGGTCTAAAAGGCCCATAACTTTGAGGACTCGGGGTCATGACATGGATTAACACAGGTTAAAGTTAATTTAACTCAAGGTTAATTTGGTATGACTCAAGGATACAAATCCAAATGACTCCAATTCGAATAATTCAGGGTTAAATTGATATGAATTATCATTAAATAAATAGATCATGATGACTACATGTTAGAGACCTCATAGTTAAATCGGTATGACTCTGGGTCAAATGATACAGATCAGGAAGACATCGAGTCAAATAATTTAGGCTTAAATAATACATATGAAGACAACTCCTAGTCAAATAACTCATATTTGAATTGGTTTAACCCAAGGCCATTCAATATATATACAGATGACTTCGGGTCAGATAACTCAAGGTTACATTGCTGTAATTCAGGGTCAAGTAATAAAGATCAAGATGACTATGGGCTAGACAACTCACAGTGGAATAGATATAACTCATGATCAAATAATATAGATCAAGATGATTCTGTGTAAGATAATTTAAGGTTAAATTTATATGACTCAGGATCAAATAATACGGATCAAGATGAATGAGGGTTAGATAACTTGTAGTTAAGCTTTTAGATGACTTATAGTTGGCTAATTATGGCAACTCAGGGTCAAAAAAGTTAAGATAGATAAAACGGCTCAGGGTCGAGCATTTCGGTTAGAGGTATAGTGACCCAAGGTCGGAATATGCATCATGACAGGGAGGTTATAAAATTGAGTTTTCTAAACTAGAGCACTTAGGTGAACAAGATTCTGAGGCCAGGTATTGAGCATCGTAGCGTATTCAAATTAGATATGATTTTGGTTTTTACATGCTTGACTAGGATCTCTTGAAGAGGAGTGCATTTACATAAGTGAAATGATAGATACACTAAAATAGGTAAAGAATCCCCTTGCATGAAAATGGAAGATTGGAGTATTTAAGGGGAGGAAAGTGTGCTGGAGCATGGTGAAAATTGATAGGGAAACTCCTCACATAGAAATGAAAACTAGGAGTGTATAAAATGGGGAAATATAGTGGAGTATAACTAAACCTTCATAAGGATCTTCATGCATGAGAATGGAAGGTAAGACTGTTTATCATAAGAAAATCTAGTGAAGTATAGCTAAGATTTTGCTCATAAATAGCCATTATGATTCGAGGGTTAAATGCACCTATGTAAATTCATTTCCTCAGTTCTCTTCCTGCTCCGTCTAAATTCTTTCCTTGAGTGCTAAGTAAGAGATATAAAGCTTGGGAATGATGTTAGAGGTGAGTTTAAGCTAAAATAAATAAATAAATAAATAAATAAGAGGTGATGGGCACCATGAGGTATAAGAAAATTTCTCTCTCTTCTTGTTTTATTAAAAGCATGGAGTCAATGTTTAGTATAAGGGTCAATTGGTCTCTTATTCATTCTTGTATACCATATTGGGATGTGAAAAGACATGTTTCTATATTTGGGAAAGAGGAAATGCTCCCTTTAGTCTAGAAAATTGAGAAAATACTAGGCTTAGATTGTACCAAGCCATTAATTATCCCTAGTGTCATAAGGGATAGGGAAAGGGAGTTAGCAAAGGTTTTAGGGGTTCCCATGAACTTCTATGGGGCTTATGTCCACAATGTTATGAGCATAGGTGATTTTGCCAGAAAATGTGCTTCTAGCATTGAAGGTTCCTTATAGAAGTGAGAATAATGTTTGTGAGATAGAATATGGGGAGGCTAAGAAAATGCATGTTGTTTGATGAATCTTAGGATTTTACTCTTAAGGGAAAATGTTAGAATGTGTAGGTTGAGTTGTTTGACTTTGGTGAGCCCTATTAGAAGAGCAAGAAGGCTAAGTTCCCTTGGTTTGGGAGATACCATACTAGGGTTTGATGCATGTGTAAAAGGAAGATCTTTGTCAAAGGTTTACCCCCTATTGTGGTACATGTTGCTCTGTGAGAGGTTCAAAATAGTAAAGATCCCAATGGTCCTCTATAAACTTAGACACTTCCCAGGTAAGGAGTAGTCTCAAAAATTGTAGGCTATTGAGTCCTTCGGTACTTGGCTGCTAGCATTCGATATGGAAGAGGTTGAATGGCTTAGCCCTAATCTGAATTTGAGTGAGGTAGTTACCTCTACTGGAACATATCGGGAGGTTGCTTTGCCAACCCTGAATTACACCACCTTCAACCTTCCTTCACTGGGCATCATAAGGAGGTAGTTCAGTAGCCTTCTCGAGATTGTTATACCCAACTAATATGTTTCTGATATCTTTGAATTTGATGTAAAGCTATAAGTCTTTGTTCACCTAAAAAAGCCAATTCTTCATAACCTGTCAGATATCATTGATACTTTGGAAGCTCACTTTCAGCCATGACCCTTAATAATTGTGTCTTTACCTTAATTGATAGCATAGGCTCCATGCCGTTAACCAATACATATGGTGTGGCACCAATTGGTGTATGAATGGAAGATCGGTAGTCCTAAAGGGCATAAATGACCTTCCCTAGCCACTATCTTGTTTTTTCAACCATCTTAGACAAGATATTGTGTATAGTTCAGTTGGCATCTTCAATAGCCCTATTGGTTTAAGGGCGATATAGAGATCATCGATGATGCTTGATCTTATATTTTTGTAAGATCTTTTTTAAGTCTCCCTGAAATTGTGAACGATTAACAAAAACCATCTCAAAAGGGACCCCATATCGTTGGATAATGTTGTTGATAACAAACTTGGCCGCTTATGTTGCCCCTAGCTTAGAATAGAAAGTAGCTTCGACCCACTTAAGGAAGTAATCAGCTGCAACTAGGATGTACTGATGGCTTCTAAAGGCCTTTGCATTATTTGGTTCTATAATGTCAATTCCCTATGTGCACAATGGACAAAGAAAGGTGAGATTGTAAAGTTGAATTGGCGGCATGTGATTAAGATTAGCAAACATATGACATTCCTTATAAGAGCGAACCAATTTATAGCAATCACCTTTAATGGCTACCTATTAATACCAAAGTCGAAGGATCTTCTTAGCCAACATTCTTCCATTCATGTATGATCCCCATCTATGAACTTCTTTCATAATCCTCCTAACTTCTTGCTCACTAACCTAAAGTTGTAATATGTCATCAAGCATTATATGATACAATTTACCCATATGTATGGTAGATTGAGCGGCCAAGTGCCTAATTTCCAATTGATCTTTTTTGGAACTTTCTTCAGGGTACTTTTTATGTTCGAGATATCATTGAATACAAATAAACCAAGAACTATTATCCTCTTAGAGCATTGTATTAATGGTGTTGGACCTATAACTGGTTGTTGTGGTTCTTCGATGGCTAATGATTGCATCTTGATCCCTGGTTCCCATTTCAGACTCGATTCCATGGTGGCCAAAGATCCATGAAGCTATTTTTATCTCAGGGACGGTGTTAAAAATTAATCTCCTTAAATTAAGAGACTAATTGTTGGAGACAATCTGAATTTACTTGGATCATTCATCTTTGACCTTTTATGCTATGATACTCTATGAAATAAAGAGATTGGAATCTTTGTAAACCATCACATATTTTGCCTTAGCAGCTAGAGCAGCCTTAATACCATAGATATAGACCTCATGTTTTACAGTGTTGTTTGTAGCAGAGAAAGCCAGTTTTACAGCAAAAGGAAGATGCGACCCATTATGATCCATTAATAAAATCCCTACACCATTGCCCCTTCGATTTGGGGTGCCATCAAAGTACATCTTCCATGGTGCTACATCAATTTTACATATATGCTCATTTGGGAAGTTGTCTGTGTACTCATTTCTGCATATAGTTGCTTCTGCTCATTCATTTATAACGGCTCTTCCTTTGATAGATTTTTGAGTGACATACTATATGTCAAATTCAAAGAGTAGGGCATGCCAAGGGGCCAGTCTTCTACTTAATATCGGCTTTTCAAGGAGGTATTTGATTGGGTCCAATCTAGAGGCAAGATGAGTTGTGTGAGATTTAGGTTTTGCAATGGATTAGGTTCGAATCAGGCGAACTACCATTCGCATCTAACACTCGCTTTCATCCACTTCATGCAATCCACCCATCATCTACCAAAATCCAATTCAACCCATCCATCTGCGAGTGAAAATGAGTAGATCTGGTTATAAGCGGGTGATGAAAGTTTATGTGTAATATGTTTGTAAATTTATAAGAAAAAATCAGTTTTGCCTTTTAGAAAGTTTATAAAAGATATTGCAGGCATAAAAATGAATAAATACCATATTCATCATATTAATTTAACAAAAATAAAAAATTAACATCAATATAATCGCCAAAAAAGGGGTAAAATTTAAAGGACAAAAATAAAAAATAAACTGATCACAAATAGGGAACAAAAAAGTAGATGATTAAGCGAGTGATAGATCGGATGGCGAGTCGGATAGAGCATCACCCGGATCCAACCCAATCCATCAAATCATCATTCATCCATCATCCTTTTATTTTAGGTTTTTACCCACCTTTTCAGGTCGAGTGGAATTGATATCTATTAAGTGCCAGTTAATTGCCAACCCTAGTGAGATTGTAGGTAATATCGATGCTTTTTTGTAGCATAGACCAGGGAGATACATATGTGCTCAAGTGGAGAACACTTGGTTTTATAGTCCAAGAATTTCTTGCTTAGGTTATAAATGGAATCTTCCTTCTTGGCACCTTTCTGATGTAGCACCAAAAGATCCCCCACGACAATCTCTGTGACATTCAAGTGCAAAGTCTATGGTTCATTGGGCCTTTGAGGCATTTTAGTGAGGTAACTCTTCAATAATTCAAGGTCGCCTGACATTCTTCATTACATTGGTTGGAAATTCCTTTCTTAAGAAGTTGAAAGATTAGTTCGAGTTTTTTGTTAAGTTGAGATATAAACTGATTAAAGCATTGGAGACGCCTCAAGAACCCATGAATTTCCTTTTTAGTCTTAGGTGGTTATAGCTCTATGATTGCTTTGGTCTTATCAGGACCAACATCAATTCCTCTGTCACTAACAATGAAATCAAATAACTATTTAAAAGTAACTATAGACACACTTTTTTGGATTCAATCTTAAGCTAAACTTCCTAATATAGTTAACAATTGCTCTCAATGCTGCAATGTGACCTTCTTATTCACAACTTTTCACAATCGTGTCATCAACAAATACTTCAACAATGCCAGGGATTAGTTCATGAAGAATGGTAGTTGTCGCCATTTATTTGTAGCCCTAACATTTTTTATCCCAAAAGACAAAACCTTATAGCAGAATACACCCATAGAGTGATGAAGCAGGTTTTTGTCATATCTTCTAAAGCCATGAAGATGTGATTATACCCATCTATAGAGGAAAATATGGTATGGCTAGCTGTATTATCTACTAGCATATTAGTATAAGGGAGTGGAAATAATGTTTTTGGTGAAGCTGCATTCAAATCTCTAAAATCAACACATATTCTAATCTTCCATCCTTCTTTGGAATCATGACAATATTTGTGAACCATTCAGGGTGTTTCATAACACAAAAGAATCCCACATCTAATTGTTTTTGAATTGCTTTTTTGGCTTTAGGACTGACGTCTGACTTTATTCTTCGAAGCTTTTGTTGCTTTTGCTTGTTATTAGGAAAGAGTGGGACATGATGTTAATCAATCTCATGATCAACACCCAATATATCTGTATGAGACCATGAAAAGACATCTACATACTCTTTGAGTAATGCAATAAGTGATTCTTTTTTGTTTAGGGAAAGGGAAGATCCTATCTTAGCCTATTTAACACCCTCCTCTGTGCCTATATTGCTTGTCATGGGTGTTTCTACTGGGGTTATATAAGTCTTATAACCTTTATATGGATTATATTTTAACAAACTTTTATGTTGAACACAATGTTTGGAGCAAAGACATGTTGAGGTGATAAAGGGGGCTATGGGACTTTAGATATGAGTAAATCAGGGACGGTATGAAGGAAGTTATGGCTGGTTGTTATGATGAAGATTTATCTATCTCATTACCATTTGGAGTTGGGTACGTAGAGTAAGAAAAGGTCGTTATAGTTTCTATAACGAATGTCTTGCCACTACGTGTTGAATAATCTTCTAAACCTTTTTGCCTTTTGCTAGTGATACGGGTAGTACGATCAAAGACATCTTCATCTGACCTAGTGAAATTGAACATTCTGTTGAGGGCACCATATCAAACACTTTCAATCCAGTATGGCCCAACATTTCATTTTTGCCAGAAATTGTCCAATTCTTCACCACTTCTCCTCATTGGATGTTGTTAGAAAAATATCTCCAATCCTTGGAGGTTCTTTCCATCTCTATGATCATAGCACAGCTCAGGAAAAGCATGAAATGGTTTAGATTCTCCTGGGCATACATACCATGTGCCCATTCAAAGTTGTCACTGATTCCTTCTTTTCAATGCTTGCTTAGTTGGGTACATAACCTTGTCAAGCTCGATCTTTATTCTTTAGTGCTATAATTAGTTCTCGAATGCATTTTTCGCCTCTTCCTAGTCCTTTTTCAACAACATAACCCATCCTATGCATTAAAAGAACTCCTTTAGGAAATGTGCTCGATGGTTCTAGGGTTGACTCTTCATATGGATCAGATGGTGGCTGACCCTTAGAAGGTGGACTCATCTAAGAGAATTAAGGTACATTCATGTGAGTTGAAGAGAAGACATTGATATGCATGCAATGAGAGGAATGATTCCTACATATGGGGAATGTTTCGCAAATAGTGCATAAAAACATTTTAAAATACATGGTAATAAATTTTCAAAACATATTTCCTCATAGCCCCAACAAAATGACTCCTTTGGAGCTGTTTGTCTTTTGGGAGAAGCTCCTTTGAAGTTTTCTTCTCTGCTCTTGTAAAACTATTATTGGATAGGATTTTTTTGTCTAACCTGAAGTCTTTCTGCGTATCTCTCGTGTGTTGGAATGTGCTTATCTTTCAGAGAAGGAAAATTGTCTTTAAAATGAGAATTAGGCCATTACGTAGTTCTTTCTTTTTTTTTCTCTGTCTCTCTTTTTATACAATCGTGCCCAAAGATAGGTTACCTCTACCTATGATAGCACAAGTCTCTTACATGCTAGGAGTGGGGGTACATACAAGTTCAGTCAAACTCAAATATAAAATAAAACATCTGTGAGGATTAGACTTCTTGTAGTTCTAGAAAATAAAGACTGCATGGAATAAAAACTCAAATGTAAAATAAAACATCTGATGACAATGGTTTAAATCACTGAAAGGATCAAAATGTCATTCCCTTGCCCTTCAACTCCCATCAGGGATAGATTTAGCATCCAAAGATAAGGCATTGATCATAACCGATGACCCATTGTACCATTGGTTTACTAATGGAAGTAATTGTGAGTATCTCAAGGTCTCCGTCGAGCGTAATAGTCCAAACTAAGGAAACAAACTTTTTAATGGAGGGTAGATGCAATAGCGCCTTTCTTATGCAACCATGGCCTTCCCAAAAGAAGGTTAAAGCATGCAGCGATGTGTAGGACCAAAAATTTAACTTTCTCCAAAACTAAGCAGAGCTCAACTGGTATCTTGATGGCCCCTAAGACCTCCTTTTTTGAATTGTCATATGACCTAATTTGACATAATGGTTCCAAATGCTCATATGAGAATCCCTGTTTTTGTAAGACTCGAATAGTGCAGACATCGATAGCTAACCCGTTATCAATAAGCTCCTTCAGTACTTTAAAGCCATTACACTCGCATGTTATGTGCAATGATCTATTGTGGTTTGATTCTTCTGGAAGATCAGAGTCCATGAACATAACCACCCTAGAGGATCCATGTATCAAACCCACTATCAAATCTAGAAAAAGGCTGGTATGTCATTGCTAACCTTCAAATCAAGACTTTGACATTGGTTTCTTTTATTCTCTTAATAACATCATCAGTTGTGTCCTCGACATATATGGGTTCTTTTCCTTTTTCTTACATTATAAAGCAGGTAGTGGATTATCGTGTTCATGGTGTGAAGGTTTAAAATGTCTTCCTCCCCTAGGCAAATGAGTAATTATGTTATCTTCCTCATTGCTTAGGTTTTAGGGACAAATAGACTCAATCACACATCCTAACCAATTATTTCTCTCAATAATAGCAATCATGAATGCATTTTCCTCTTCATCTTTATGATCAAGTACAAGACCACCTCCATGACATTCAACCATGACACATATTCATTGAAGATCAAATGCATCAATCGATTCTTCACAGGTTTCAAAGCAATCTTTGAAGTGGTAGAGTAGTCTACAACCAACGCCTTCGACCTTGCATGGGAGAAACTTCACAATCTAGGGGACACGGGAATGATTAATTTCATGAGGTGCAATTTGGTTGGGCTGGTGGTCAACATATTGATGCCAAGGATATCATGTTTGTGCAAAGGGTTTCTTATTATGTGAGGTTGGTTCGGGTGATCTACTGATATGAATTTGAGTTTTCTAGCATCTGTTAAATCCTCAATCACATACTGGAGTGCTATACAACTATCAATGTTGTGGCCAAGCCCTTGGTGGTACTCATAATGCCCATTTCGATTATAGTAAGGGCTAGGTTCTTCGGGAGGTGATCTACAAGCTAATGGTTGGATTAGATTTGCCTTCATTAGCTTCCTTAAAGCTTAAGTCAGGGTAATGCCCAAGTTAAAGAACATTCTCTTTGTGTTTAGCTAGAAGGTAGCTTTTGTAGGTGATGGGATTCACCTTCGCTAACTTTTTATGTTTATTATATTTGTTGTTGAAGTTCTTCTTGTACCTTGATAAAGTAGAAGATGTTGTCTCATCTCTTTTCAACTCTCCTCTATTAACTACGTTTTCTACTATAGGCCATGTAGCAATGATTTCCTTAAATGATGGAAGTATTGGAAGCCCATGTCTTTCTTGAACTCAAATAAGAGGTTCTTCACAGCCATCTATAATTGTTCATCTTTAGTAGGACAACTCCTCATTTTGGCATTGTAACTCTCTATCAGGTGAGGTATATTAAAAATGTTTTATCATGTAGTTACTTGCTTGTTTCCAGGTTTCTCCGTGTGACATTAACTTCTTCACCGTACTTATATTGGGTGGTGAATTCTCTCACAATGTTAGCCTATGTGGCTTTCTTAGAATTTTCTAAACCAAGGAGCCAATTGGAAGCCACCGCTACCAAATACTATTGAAAAGTTGGGCCATCAAATCTTCTTCCGATGCCCCAAGGACTCATCGCTCCAACATAAAGTTTAAGGAACCTAGTGCACTAGCCAGCACTGTTGAACTTCTTAATCTGAGGCATCTTGAAGTAGGGAGGAAATCTTGCATTAGGGAAAAATGTAAGTTCATGGATGTCTAACTGAGATTTGACTTTGGTAAGCCCCTTAAGCACTTCTTTGAACTTTTGTACTTGAGTGTCTAACTTCCGTTCACCTCCTACTTAATCATTATCAAGTGTGAAAGCTTGTCCTACTCCTATCTTATTATAAGTGGTCAAGTTGTTCACAGATAATCCTGATTGTATGAGATTATCTACATATTAATTCGCAACTCATTCATAGAATCTATCGAGGAGGTGGTACATTGTTCTTATTGTCATTCTCCATGGTGTCACTAGCACTGGAATATGAGAACAAAACACACAACAAAGAAAAACAACCAAGAGCTAGAGATAGTCCCACAAGCCGAGAAGCATTACAGACCCACTTGGTGGACTTGCGAGAGGGAAAAAATTATTAGTGGATATACATGAGGAACAAAACGTTGAATGAATTAGATGAGGAGTGAAAGAGATTATCCCAAAACTTCAATGATGATTCAGGGGAGAGGAAATTTGTCAAAAATATTTTTGAAAGAAAGTAAGTATTCACTTTTTTCTTAAAGGAATGTCATGTTTGCAAAATGTTCCCCTTAATAGAATGAATGAAGAGAGAGACATGGTTTTTAGAAAAATTGAAATGTGAATAGCCGTAAAGGTGTAATAGGGACTACAAAAGTTTTATTTTGAGAGCAAATAGGGCCCCTAATTTTTTGAAGAAAACAAATTTTTACAAAGTATGGACACATGAATAAATGTGACATTAGGACCAAATGTAGGATGATGGACAATAAAATTAAAAAAATAACATCGAAACATCTTTAGCCAAGCATGAGTTGGCCTCTGTGTTCTTAGAGGGCTGACTAACAGGTGATTCATTGGCTCATTACTTATGTTCAAGTGGTTCCCATGCAACTAACGTGAGTGAGCATACAAAACCAAATCCTAAATTAATAATGGAGAAGATGTAGGCATCCTTTGTATTTTATTATTATTTATTCATAGCCTTCATTAAATAACATCAGAGCCATGCCTAAAATTGAAGCTCAGAAGTGAGGTGTGTATGGATTGGGTTCATGTAAGCATCCATACAACATATAAAACACATAGATATAAGATACAAGCATACATATGACCAACATTTGGGATATCTAAGTGAAGGACACACCATATGTTCATGTTAAGACCATTTAGAGATAGATGAAAATCAATCATTATCCCCACTAGAGTGGTAAATCTGCAGGGCCTAGATCATGGCGATGTAAAAAAGGGAATTTCCCTATAGATCCTATGTGGGTTTAGTATATCTCGATAAAGAGATGCCCCCGCTGTGGGAAGGATCGTTCAAGGTTGAGGTTGATATTTTATGGCCAAAGATGTCATGATTAGAGTTGCCACCTTATTATGACCAAATATTAGAAGACAATTTAAATTTAAAAGAAACTATTTCATGAAAGCAAAATTACTCCTATGCCAAAAAGAAAAGCAAAATTGGTGAAAACTGTTCTAGGAACCTAAGAAGATGGACCCAAGGTCTTGGTTAGGAAGTGCGAACATCAAGGCACTCACCACTTCCTCCATCTTCAGGATGAGCTCCTACTAATACATTGTGTCCTTTTAGACATCCTAAATGTTAGTCAATAAATTGTTACATAATGAAAGTAAAAAAAAAAAAAAAAAGCACACACGTTTGTACCTATAGGAATGTACATACAAACACACCAATAAAGAACTTGAACCAAATATTCATCACTGTATGATGAGTTTGGATCCAGATTAAACTGCTTTATGTACTAATCATCCAGAGACTTGAATCCACCTTTAGATCAAAACACTGCGTAATTCTAAAAGGGACTCTGTCTCTAATATATGAATTCCACTAAGATATGATTAGGGACTGTTTATCCTATCTTGTGGCTATGTTAAGAGATCTTATAGATAACTCATTTCTAGATTTGGACTAATTTAATCGCTAATAAAGAGAGTAACTTCAGGCTTTAACAGTATACTCGAGATGCAAATAACTGAATGCATCAATCAGGCTAAGTCTAGCCATGTGTATGCTAGTTCGACCTCAAACATTTCCATTTTTGATTGGAAAATGGTAGCTCCAGTATTGAATAAGATGAAATTTTTTGGTTTGATGGATTAGAGTTTGATGGCTATTGATTAGTAAACACCTACAATGAAGAACTTGCTGATAACTTGTCACCAAATAAGAGCATACGATCAGCTATTCGGTCATGTCTAATCTAAAGACAGTCCACTACAGATAATGGTGTTTGAGGACTATTTCAATGGAAGAGAATGTGGACCATCTTAAAGATATGATATGAATTTCTAATATGTCAGCCCTACGGCCAAGCATGCAAAACATACAGAAACATACAAGATTGTGTCCATCAATTGTTATTCAGTACTCATTCAACTCCAACTTATGACATATGGTTGCGGTCAAGATGATCATAAATGGGGGTTATTATTACCGGTGTCCCTTAGATCACTTCATTACATAAGTTGAATTTGTCCAAAAATTGAATAATGATTTTCAGATGATTCATTTTAGGGATATTGGATGATAATATACTGTACTTTGGGGGTGTTGGATAATAATACTCTTAACTTTGAACTTGGATGTTCGTGCACCACACTATGGGCCTATTTACGGTGTTTATATCAAGAACAATTTTGAAGGTGTTTTTATCAATGTAATGCAACAATTTTACAGTGGTTTGCAATTGCATACGTCTAAAATTTAAGAATTTTCAAGTTTATGCAATGACATATGTTGAATATGCACTTACATTAACAACTAAAAACACCTTCAGAATCGTTCTTAGTATAAATATAGTAAATAGGCCCATAGTGTGGTACATAGATGTCCAAGTTTAAAATTGAGAGGATTATTGTCTAACACCCCCATCGTCCAATATCGTTTCATTTTATTGTCCTTAGTTGATTTTATCACAATGAATTAAGTCATGCTTAAAATAAAACAATGAGCTTTTATTATTCGAGCATTGGAGTCAATGATTTTTATAAGGACTAGATCATTACAAGATAATTAATAATATGAAGTATATATAATGCTTTTCCTCTATACAAAGATCTAAAAAGAAATAAACGATACCATGGAAACAAGGAATATCCAATAATCAACTTCTTGATAGGCCTTTAGCTTCCAATAAAATAGAGCATGAGATTCAAATGCCCAGGAGAATATCCCAAACAACCATTTATTTAAAAATAGTTAGTGACCATAAACTATTCGTGGACTGTTTTTAAAAAAACTCCAAAACTTAGGTAACATGAACTTGAAATCTTCCAACGAAAGTGTACATGTTCAATAACTCCATGAGAAGTCCAATTGTTAAATTTCATCAACTTTGGAAATCAATAAGTTAGTTTGCAAATTCTATGAATGTGTACTTCTTGTACCTCATGAAGCAAAGTGAGTACAAAATTCAAAAAAAAATCATAACGTTTTGAAGGAGGACCAAAAGAGGTGATTCTAGGGTCAAAACTTTTCTTTTTATGACACTATGGGTAAAATTATTAGGCAAAAAATCTCTTATATATGATTTTGATGAGGGATAGACTAGTATGTTGAACAAATTCTCAGTTTTCTCGATAGTATAGTATTATCATATTTAGCAAAACTTATTGAAAAAGAATTTTGCAAAACTACTTTAGTTAGAATAATTACACACATTACATTCTGATCAAGGTAGTGTAGAATTTATAGTTTTCATTTCTTCCTAACAATAGAGAGTTAGAAGATATAGCTCACCAACTTCTCTAGAAATATAGATGATTTGTTATGAAGAAAATTTTTTAGAAAAATGACTTTTAGATTTCGAAGAAAAGGAATAATAGTAAAATGACTTGATCATGAAGATGGACATATTTGACACTTTTTAGAAAATTAGGCAATGTGGATAGCTTAGGTCTCGGATTCGGATGTTTGAACACTTATTGGAAAGCTCTTTTCTCACTATAATTTAAACTCCTTGGCCTTAAATGAGCTCAATAAAAAATCCTACAACATCACTAAACATTTGTATGATCACTGAACGTTTGCATGAGTTTTCAGTTTAGACGACTTGACTCCATGTTATCATATTTTGTTTTTTAAGTATTGCTGCACCCATTTTTTTAATTTTATAGATAAAAATAGAGAAAATAGAGAGTTGAGGTGGAAAAAGTAAATAAGAAAGCCAAGCACACATTATTTCATAATTACTATCAAATCTCACCATTTGGACCCATAAAAAAGGAAAATTGGCATTCCACCTAATTAGGGTGAACGCTCATGAAGGCCATAAAGGGTTAGGTCGGATGAACTCGGGGTTAAAAGACCACCAAGGACCAACCGAGCCCAAAAAAATATAAGAAAGCAACTAATTTCGTAGCAGCATATTAATGATAAACAAAGTAAAATAAAAACAACATATATGATGTGCTGCCAACTTATGAAATTATGTGCCTGAAAATAAATATTATACTTTAAAAAATGAAAATAAGAATGAATAACAACATATGAAATAATGGTCTAAAAAGAATAAAAATAAAGAATGCAAACTAAAAAAAATAGAGAGATTATATGCAATATGAAATATGAAATGACAAGAAAAAGAACCTATCAAAAAAAGGAAGATGCATGCAGCAATGACAAAACATAAGATGACGGCCATAAAAGATCGAAAATAAGAAATATGAAGTAGAAGAAGAGAACTAGATGAATTAAGTACAAAATTAGTGTAATAATACTTAGACTTTCCCATATGTATTTTGATATCTAGAAAATGTTTTGGCTATCTAGAAAATGTTTTGAGTGCTAAGACTTCAAAATCAAAATAGAAGGATTTAATTAAATCCGATCATCTTTAGGAGAGAGAGCTCTTTAACTTAATTAATTTAATCTCTTTTTAAAACTAGAGAGAGTTTAGAAGAGAGAGAATTTGAAAACTAGGGCTTTTTCCTTCAAAAGAAGCGTCCTTGCATGGAAAAGGAGGGGTGTATTTCATATTTATAGAGAAGAAATGGGGTTTCTTTTTGGGGGCTAATGAATTTGGCTTGAAATTTTAGTATGTTTGGTTTAATAATTAGCCAATTCTTTAAAGAAGTGGTGGAGGAGGACTAATAATGATAATGAATAATAAGAATGATAATAATAATAATAGAAATCACAATAATAATAATAATAATAATAATAGTAGTAATAATAATAATAATAATAATAATAATAATAATAATAATAATAAGAAAAGGGTAAGCCAAAATTCGATGTTTACACAAGTTCTTGTCGGGTAGATTCCAGATCGTCAAGGGTAGGATATGTGTCATAATGTCTATTATTATCTGTGATACCATGGAGCTATTTTGCCATTTGGGATGAGTTTTAGGGGAAGAGTGGAAAAAATCTAATGATGGAATTGGAAGAAGACGGTAGCCCTTAGGTTTTTTAGTGTGGAGTATGATGATAAAAGAGAAAGCGGCCAAGAGACAACAGAGGGACTGAGGTAGTGAGCGTCGAGCATTGAACAGTGAATGGGACAAATCAAGTGTTTTTCTTTTAAAATTGGAATTTGGTATGGTCAGTTCCAAACCGGTCTTAGATCCGGTTCAAAGGCCTTTAATCAAGTGTTTTCTTTTTGAAATCTTTATACTATAAATAAAAAAATGTATAGAGGCTAATAATCCTTTCCTCTCTCATTCCAAGACTCTCCTTTAATCCCGCCAAAATAGGTAAAAAAAACTAGTTTTAAATTTAAGCTAAATGCAATCTTGACCATAAAACTTATGTTTCTGTCAATTTAAGCCATTAGATGAAAAATATTTTTTAATGAAATAGAAAATACATAACTGGCCACGTAGTTGTGCGGTATGCATCTCCTTCTCTCTCCTCTTTTTCTCTGTCCTTTTTGAAAACAGATTTGATTTGCGAAGTCCCAACCCCACGTCTCCTTCCCTATCTCCTTCTCTGTCCTCTTTTTCCCTCTCCTCTTTGAAAGCATATTCAATTCCCCTTCTCTCTCCTCTTTTTCTCTCTCTTCTGTTTTCCCAAGTCCTAAACCCATGTCTCCTTCCTTATCTCCTTTAAAAACAGAATCCATTCACAATACAGTAACCTTCTCCCTACCATGCCCTACTTCCTTCCCCTTCCCCTTCCCCTTCCATTATAAGCACCTTGATTCGCACTGCTACATTCAACCAACCAAAAAAAAAAAGAAATTCGTTCAATTTCTCAAATTCTCAAATCCAGAAAAAACCCCATGTTTAATTCTCTAAGGGAAGCTCCAGGTCAAGTTAAAGGAAAGTTAAAAAGACAAAATTGTCTTCTGCATGTTAGAGCTCCTCTCATGCTATGGTAAGACGGGATTTATTTTTTGTCATCCTCATCCTCTCCATCACATAAATACAAATTTGAGCAAGGAACATTCAAATAATGATAGGTAATAGTCTAATAGATTTAGTTTGATTTGTTCATTTGGGGTACTGGGGTTTCTTTCCTTTTGGTTATTTTAGTTAGGATTCTAATTTGTCTAATTATTATTCTTCATTGGTCACTGTGCACATTGATGGATTACATTTTGAGAACTAGGGTTCTGATTTAGAAGGGGATGCTAAAAAAATAGTGAAATCTCTCATACCACCTACCTATTGGATTTATGCTCATTTTTACTTTTGGAAATTTTCTCATTTATTTCACCAGCTGCATCGTCCTTTTAGGCAATAGATAATAGTTACATGATCCCAACAAATGTGGAATTCTGGGGAGTTCACAGGGAATAAAAAGTCTCTGTTTCAAGTGTCTGCAGAGTAGTTCAACAATGTTATTACTATGGCATGTAAGGTGAGTTCCATTATTTCTTCCTCTTGGTTCTGAATGTTGCCTTCGTACTCTTAGGTGTAAATGTAGCAACTTAGGTTGTTAGAGAAGTGAAGTTCTAAACATCTGTCTTAGATTTCTGCAATGTGTCTTCTTTTTATTGTTTGGGTGGGTTAGAACTTGGGGTTAATTTTTTTTTTTTTCCCCTCTCATTGTAAATTGTTTAGCACTTAAAAAATTTCTTTAAACATTTTTTTGCTTTTAAATATGTGGTGAACTTTGCTGGTCTAAATTACTTTGACCCTCTTATTTTTGTTTTTGGTTAATGACATCCTCTGTGATCAGTGATCGAGACTAATCCCTATTGTCAATACTGCTAACAATTAACTATTCAATTCTCAAATTAGATTTGCAATGATGCTTGAAGCAGGAAAACAGTTGAAGTGCATGTCTTAAACAAATAAGATATTAACATTGATTTGTAAGCGCTATTAGAATGTCCTGTGTTCCATATTTTCACCTACTTCACATTGTTAATATGATTAACCACAACATGAAAGATAAAAGAGGATTAGTAGGATAAATGATTTTCTGTTTATCTGATTCTATTTTTGGTCATAGTCTATTTTTGGTTGTATTCCCATTAATTTTGTGATGAATTTACTTCTCATATCTAACCCCCCAACTTTGAAGAGGAAGAACCAGGTATAATTTGTATGAGGAGAACTAATGTCTTCGTTGATTTATTTTTCAAGTTTCAAATTTGTTTCTTATCGTTTCATGCTCTCATTGCTTTTGTCTATTAAATACATTGTTTTCCAGGTTTAGTGACTTAGGAAAAGGCCGGTGTAAGTTGGGAGGGAAAAGCTGGTCATTGATGGCTTTATATAATCTTAGTACCGTGTTGCTTATCTTTGGTAACCCTTTCTATATTAGGTAGGTAAATTTCACTGAACAATATAGTTTGTCTCCCCCAAAGCCATATAATAGAATATGTTAATAGGCTCTAAAAAACCAGAGAAATTCAATAAGTTCAGTAGCATATGGAATATAATGGGGACTGATTGGATAAATGTGGGGATTTTGTGGTGAGCCCACAGGGGTAATCCGAAGATTCCCTACCTAAGCCAGTATTACAAGATTACTATTGATGTTTTCAACTATGAGAAAGGGATTAATGATGATGCTCAGTGCTGAACTTTGGGATGAAGCTGGAATGTTGTCAGCAGGATTGTATTATATATTATTATTTTGGGGGCGGGGTGAGTTATATGTGAGGAAGATAGGTTGGAGTAAATTACTACTATTTTGCATTTTAATGCTTCTTATTGTGTATAGAGTATTATATACCAACTTGGGACTAGGACACATAACACCCAAGACCTGACTTGATCTAGAACTAACGCTCGTCAAAAACTCAAGCTTGAAGGGGGAACAAGCATTGGCGAAGCCATAAGCTATCGTGAAATAAGCAGAGGTGGAGTTAGAAGCTATTTGACCGCTGAAATTAAGAAACTTATACAAAGGAATTGGGAGATTAGCTATCTCTTTTCCAAGTGAATCTTTGGTACCAACAATTTATTCTCTTGGCCATGTTTTGTAGGAAACAAGACGAATATTATGTCAAGTACACATTTGGTGGAGATCCAACCAGGTGGCAGTGCACCCATTGAAACTGGAGCCATATATAATTGCAGAATGGAAACAACAACGCAACATCAACCCAAATATGCCTTAGGAGATACATAACCTGGCGACCCTACATATAGGGTAACTGCCAATTGGTTTAATATTCATTTTGCATGTATCTATGCAGGCTTTATGCTACCATGTTATGGTGATACTTGCTACTTTCTATTTTCGGTGACTGTAAGTGCTTCATCTTACGTCATGCTACCTCACTTACGTCGGACGCTCATGGGCTAAAGGCTTGATGTTTCTTCAGCTTAGGCACTAGATGTAACTACATTTTGGGTTGTACGTAGTGTGCGACGTGTGTGACATATGAATTTATGTTTTTCTAAAGAAAGCCATCCACAATCTTTTCCATGCCCAGATATCGAATTGAGATTGCATAATTTATGGATCTCTAATGAATTAGTTGCCATCCCCCCAACCCAAACAAAAGGAAGGTTTAACTGATTTGTTAGTAGGAAATTTTCCTTTTGGTGGAGTTAGAAGTATATCGCTTAAATTTTTTTTAAATCACTATAGAATTTAAATTATTGCAAAGGTGTTATTTTAATAAAATTGTTACTATTTTTTGACCCAAAACTTATTAGTTATTTGTGCTTGGGATGAAGAGTTTTATCAGTTGAAGAATAGCGATGTCAAGAACACCAAGTAAACAATACTCACACATAAAATAAACAATACTCACAAATCTTCATTCGTACAAATGTTTTTAACCAAGTAATGATTAAAAAATTATTTTCTGCACAGGTTCCGAAATACAAACATGAATCTCTGTCATTCTACTAAATTCATCAGCTTATCAGAATGTTGTTTTCTACATTATTCATCTAAGTTGGTGTATAAGAAGATGAAATTTATTCTTTTTTTTCTAGTGACAACTTATTATCTTATCGTTTTCTAAAGTACAATATTAGTTATGAACACGGTTTACAACTTTAAAGTTCTCCTGCAAAATAACACATGTTATAGAGAATTCACTGCTCTCCACGAGGATGCTTGAGTTCTTTTACGTATGATGGCTATCCAGTTAGATCCATATGCAACGTAGATATTATATTTTTCAGTGTTCATCACATTTCATACAATGTGTTGTTTTATTATTAACTATCTCATGTTAATATTTTTGATAATCATATGGAAATCTATCGCTATAAAATTATATAGGTAAACTATGGGTATTTATTATGGAGTCTCCTTACCAATATGAAGTAGAGTTCCCAACACTCTGATTGCAATATCAGTCCGTAGGAAGAACCCTTTTACTTACAAGATACAAATGTTAGGTACACAAGGTCGATGTGTAAATATAAACTTTGATTCTATCATTGTTAATTAAATTATTACTAAAACTTTATTTTTTGTGTAGGTATAAGAAAAGTAGGTGGATTCTTCATCATCAACATCATAAATTAACTTGTCATCATGTCATTTTGTGTGATTTTTAGCATACTCATTAACTAAATACTATCTCAATCATATTCACATCATATTTTTTACCAGCATAGGGTTTTAAGTTGTTAATCCTAATGGTTATGTACGAAGTTGTTATCTATTATATTTTTCAAAGAGTTATTTTATTATCTTTTTCAAATTATAATATCAATTATGTCTACAATGGTCATTTATTTATATTTTAATAATATATATCCACAAAATTTTTATTTTAATGTATATCGTACAAAGCACGAGTTCAAACTAGTTGATATGAAATAGAGAAATAATAGTTGTAAGAGATATGTGGCTCTGACAGACAGGTAAAAAATTAAAAAATAATAATTAAAAAAACATCACACTAATGAAAAGGTCAAGTAAACAAAGAGGCGAGGGACCAGTCTCTACCCTCTACCCGGCAAGGCATTACATGTGCAGCTGATTGACCGAGATGGAATGGAGCAGCGGAACTGTCGTTACGCATTGAGATCGAAGAAGACCCTGACTCAGACTCGCAAAAGGATTTCTGAAGGCGAAGATCTGGAAGCCCAAATGAGTTAGAAACGGTAATCTAGTGTGATTTTCCTCGATTTTCCTTCTTTCTTAGTGCTGCTGATCATCTTTAGGGTTTTCTTGTTTGTTCGTTGCCCATTTTTTTAGTTAAATTTTGTTGTATTCGCTGCTGAATTCCACCTCCTGGTTGGTTCGTTTTTGTTTCTATGTCAGTGTTTGAGGGTTTCGTTGGGGTTCTTATTTTTTCTATCGATTGAAGTTCAATAAAGGAGTTGCTGCTTGTTGCTATCCTAGTAATTTGTGTGATTTACGTAATGATGCTTGCTCATGTCGTGCTTTAAAGGCCCCTGCTGTTTGATTTGTAGATTTGTCCTCAACGCTGAAATTTAGCAGCCCAACTTCCTGATTCTTGGCTGCCTTTGTGCTTGAGCTTGGTTGTACCTCCCCTGCAGGTGTTTTGGCCTTTTGTTGCTCTTATAGAGGACAAATGCTGAATCTGGTTTGGTTTTCAGTGACATCCTTCTAGGGGTACCATTTTTACTAGTCTTAGTCTATTTGGTTTGGCTGCCTCTTTCGTGGTTATCCTAAGGATCTATTGCCTACATCCTTGCTTTAGCTGTTGTGCTAATGCATTCTTGACATCTGTGCTTTCATCTTTCCCCTCATTTGGTCTGGCGATACGTTATCTGCATATACTATTCATTTTCTTAAATAAATGTCACATCCAATGCTCCCTTGAGATGGAGAGCGATTATGTGTCCTTTCTAGGGGTTACCTAACACCCATTTGACGACTAGCTTATTGCCTCTTTTATGAGGGCCAAGGAAATGGGGGCTGTCTCTGTGAAGAAAGCACTAAGATACACGATTCCAGGGCCTCTGACCATGCACCCGTGAAGAATTCAAACTTTGAGGTGCAGTGTCGCGAATGTGTTAAAGCTGCTTTAAAGCACTTAAATAAATCGAAAAAGGCCAAGAAGGTAATCTGTCTGTGTCCCTTGGTTCTGGCTTCCTATCATTTTTCCATTGCACTTGACTGTACCTCAACTTTTTAGCTTAGTGGATATGAACTCATGCAAATTAGGGATGTCTGTGCTTTTATGCGTGGAATGGAAGGCGTTTGGCACCATGCTAACTTCAAGGCTAAGCGCAAAAATGCTCAATCAAAAGTCCTTTTTGCGGAGCTTAACTATCGATATCCTGGACCTCTTAAATGTATCAAATCTTGCATCTTGGGACATCTTGATTTTGGTATGTATTGAATTCCTATCTTGTCCTTCTCCAAAATTGAAATTTTAGCTGGTTTTTGTCATTGAATTTTTCTTCCTTCTAAAGGTCGATTTATTCATTCTCCTATGTGTTTACTCCGAGCTCCCCATGTCTTTAGACCCCAAAATTAAATTTGATCCTTCATTTCCTACAGGTTTAAGCTTCCATCAGATCTGGAAAGTTTTTTCTTTCCACTGGAGTGTCGTGAACTCCCCCCCCCCCAAAAAAAAGAAAAAAATAAGCTTTCTAATATTAATACTGTTTCTTCTATTGGCAAAATCAGGTAGCTGGGGGTCTACGGCCGGTGAAAAATTCTGTCCAAAGCTTCGCCACCCTCAGCATGGATTTCACATTGGTTATCTTCGCTACGTTCTCCCTGGCATTCCCCCTAACGATGAAGGTGGCTCAACATGATGTCCAACATGATGTTTCTGTGGTGGGATTGCATTCTGTCCTGATGCAAGCTTTACTGTGCCCAATCTACAAAGTTGGCTCTCCTTATGGTAGTATCAATAGCACTCTCTGAAGTCTTCTAATGAGCATGTAAGTTGACATGATAGTAATTTGAGAATCTCCTTTGTGTTCTGAAAGGACTGCCTTTGTGTGTCTCGAATACAATATGCTTCAGTCGTGGATTTTTAAATTGCTCTATATGGCAATAACAGATGAGGAAATTAGGTAGTGTTTGGTTGAAAGGAAAATGGTTTTTCAAGGAAAATTAATTTTTATATCATATTTTTCGTTGTTTGGTATAAAATAAATTATTTTCCATGAAACAGAGAAAAAACTTAACTGAATTATTTAAATGGTGAAAATATTAATTGAATGGTTGGGTAGAGATAAATATTGACCAAACGAAGAAATTTTGAACTTAAAATTCATAATGGAGTTTTTTTTCATTGCTTCTCTCAGATAATTAAGTTTTGATCTAAACCATTGAAATTATTTTAGTAACAAAAACATCAACTGAATTGTTTAAGTAGCGAAAAATGTCGATTGAATTGTCATGGTGGATAAAATGTTGACCAAATGAAAGAATCTTATGCTCAAGATCTGGATTTGAGCATATTTTAATCTTTCCTGTCCGATGATTAAGTTTCGATCCAAACTATTAAAATTATTCTAATGGTAAAAAATATTCATTGCACTGTTTAAGGTGCGAAAAATATCAATTAATTATCGTTGTGAAAAAAAATGTTGACCAAATAAAAGAATATCAAGCTCAAAATCTGAATTTGAGCCTATTTTAATATTTTCTTTCTGATGATTAAGTTTCGATATAAACCGTTGAAATTATTTTAGTAGCAAGTCGGGTGAATTTTTTTAATGGCAAAAAATGTCGATTAAGTTGTCATGGCGAAGATAAATGTTGATCAAATGAAAGAAATTTGAGTTGAAAATTTAGATTTGAGTTTATTTTAATCTTTTTCATCGAATGGTCAAGTTTCCATTCAAACTGTTGAAATCAAATTTTGCATCTAAATTTCAGCTTACCATATCATTAATAAGTTGAATGAGAAAAGTCAACTTCTCATCTTCTTAACAAGGAAATCATTTTCCTCCATTGGAGGGGAATTCATTTTCTTTGAAAAATAGTTTTCCATCATTTATTGTGCCAAACAACAGAAAATTAGAAAATTATTTTCCGAGAAAATCAATTTTCCCTCAACCAAACACTACCTTTATAGCATGTATGAAATTTTATTGTTCTTGTGCTACTTGTTATGGTGGGAATATCTTTAGACTAGAATTAAGCCCCAATATTCCATGAGCTTGCAATAAGTCATACATATTATCCATGGCAACCTTAAGATATTGTACATAATAGTCATGTACGCAATTTGGGAAGTTTGATTATGTATTAACCATTCTTAGTTTGATATACTTATTTTTTCCCTAGAAAAATAAGAAATTTTACTGAAAATTGGTTTAAATATCAATAGAAATCGAAGGTAAGTCACAAATTTCTTTAAATTTTGTATTTGATTTGAAGCTGATATAACTAGACTGGAGTCATAATCATATACGGACTTATATTTTCCTTCTGTTTGGGAGCGTATGACCCTTTTGTCTCAAAAGATTTGTAAGTCAATTTGTCCCCAATGTATGAAAAATAAAAACAAATACATAAATATACCCTTAATATTCCAATTTCCGTGGAACTTTTTCCTTTTTTTTTTTAAAGTTGTATATTATAATGTATTGTTAGGAGTCGCCGCCATGAAAAAACGTTTGCTCACAGCGCCTTAGGGCAATTTCCAACAAAACTTGTGTTGGTGTCGCAATGACAAAACGGCGGAGGCGTCACCTATGAATCAATTGATGATTCGCACATTACTGCTCAACAGATTTGTCAATCATTGTTATCAGTGGTCACCATGATATGGGGCATGTACAGGAAAACAGGTTTGGGTATAGGTTTAGGCTTCACCCGCTCTATACCTCCCTCATTTCCTACCCGTAACTCGTGTTCAGTAAATCCGTCCCATATAACACCCGAAAGCCCATTTATGCAAAAATTTTAAAAAATGTCGCTATTTCGGTACTGCCCAAGTGCCCACTGCCCCAGTCTACTAGACTAATAAATCGTGGCTCAAATGGCCCAAGCCCAATTTGATCTCTGAAGAAACCCTAGCCGTGCCTCACTCAATGCAACACATTCACTGCCTCGCTTTTCCGTTCGCTGGCTCACTCACATAGTCTGTCAGCTCTTTCTCAGTCTCAGCTACACCTCGAGTCTTGGCTCTCGCCTATCTACCTCTCTTATTCTTTCCCTCTCTTCACTCCAGAATTCTAGATCTCTATCCAGGCTTTATCAATTGTCACTCCACTGGCTCAATCTCTTCCTCTCATTTCTATGGTAGCCCGCACTCAGTCGACGATCAACCAAGCACCAAGTGAGAATAAGCAAGGCGATGAGTTAATGTTTTGGCTCTAAATACTCAAATCTGACTCTCTTCCGCCCCTCTCTATTGTTCATGTGTTTAATCATGGTTTTTGCTTGTTTTTTTAGCTATTGTCTTCAGTTTATTTTGCTATTATCTTCAAATAATCATTAGTGGTAGTGTAAACACTTCGCTATGTCACCATCAATTTATCTTAGGTTATTTAATTTGTCGCTGATTATATTTAATTGGCCTTTTCCGGTTCGTTGGCTTTCAAATATGTTTAATCGTACCCCTTTAATCGTCAGCTTTCATATATGTTTCAATTTCTATGTTTAATTGGCCTTTTCTAGTTCATTTGCTTTTCCCTCTACCTAAATTTTGTCAATAAGGAAAACATGTCCTTTTCTGGTTCAATTTTTCTTTGCTGTTTATTTTTATCACTGATTATGGATAACAAAAGTTGCTTCAATTTTAGCGCTACTTCAATTCCATTTAATGTCAAAATTACAAAGGCTGCACATCTTTCCTTTCAATTCCTTGCAATTTTAGATTCTACATGTTAACTTGTATATTAAAGTCTCATTCTCACACTTTTTTCTTGCCATTATCGATTACGGATAATAGAACTCGATCTAAAAGCATTGGCGCTTTAATCCAGCTCCTGTTTCTGGTCCTTCTCCGTCTCCTCCACCACCAACGGGGTCCTCATTTGCAACACGATCTCCTCGTCCACCTCATTAATCTAATTTTCAAAACAACAACCTAAATAAATTGCTGAGGTTGATCCTACTGATGTAGGAGAAATTAAAGGCAAAAGCTAGACTTCTTGGGTCTGGGGTCAATTTAGGCTTGAAATTAACAACGATGAAATAAAGGTTGTTTGTAAACACTAGACGCACAAATTCTCTGCCAAAACCTTAAACGGAACTAAGCATTTAAGTGACCACCTATTAAGGTTTTGTACAAAAAGGCCTTTTCGTTCTTGTGGGCAGCAAACACTAAGACTGAAGCTTAAAAACAATCGAGAGAAGGAGTTGAAAAAGCATGGCTTTAGCGAAGAAAAAGCAAGGAGAGAATTAGCTGAAATGATTGTGATGCATGAATATCTGTTGTCCATGGTAGATCATCTTCATTTTAGGCAGTTTGTTAGTGGCTTGAACCCTAATTTTGGAATGATATATTGCAACACTTTAAAAAGTGAAATCTTAAAAATGTTTGTTGACGAGAAATCATGTTTGAAGAAGTTGTTGGAGGCAAATAAGGGTAAGTTCGCAGTGACTACTGACATGTGGACAGCTTCCAATCAAAAGAAGGGGTATATAGTAGTGATTGCTCCCTTCGTGGATGATGATTTGATTCTTCACAATCGAACTTTGAGATAAAATTAAATATTCTGAACCTATCTATTATTTTTTTAAAAATATATGTTCATGTTGCTATTTTTATTATGTCTTAACATTGATAGTTTGTTTTAATAGTGTTTGTTCATGTTGTTTTAATCGGGAGTCTTGAACTTTGAGTCATTATATATGTTCATGTTGCCTTTTTTTAAGTTTGTTTTAATAGTGTTCTAATAATGTTATTTAGATTCATTTGTGTGCCACATCCATGTACAAGTGAGGGGATTTCAAATATTCTTATGGACCAATGTTTGTTTCAATGTAACTTAGAAGCTAGAGTCTCTTCTACTGTCGTGGATAATTGTACTACAAATGATTCCATGATGGATATGATGCTTGAAAGGTTCGATTCTAATTCTCTTATTCTTGGTGGGAAATTTTTGCATACGCAGTGTTGTGGTTATATCTTTAATCTAATTCTGAAAGACAACTTGGATGTGATTGATAAGGGAATTGTGAGAATTTGTGATTACATTGCATGTTGGGTTGCAACTCCTAAAAAAAGATATGAGAAATTTGAGGATTCTGCTCAATGTTTGCAAATTAACTCCACCAGGAAGGTTCATCTTGATTATAAGACTAGATGGAACTCCATGTACTTGATGCTTGAGTTTGTTTTGGCTTACAAGCAAACTTTGAGAGGTTGAAATGTGTGAATGCCAATCTAAAGTTTTCTTTGCCTAGTGCTAGTGATGGAAATTTGATGAGCCTATTTTAGACAAGTTGAGGTCTTTTGTGATCTCACATTGTTATTTTCTAGGGGAGATTTTTCCACAACAAATTTAATGTGTAGATTGATATGTGAAATTAAGTTAGACTTGGAACATTGATTGAACTCGGATGTTCAGATTATTAATGATATGACAACTAGAATGATTGAGATGTTTTATAAATATTAGAGGGAAATGAATGGATTGTTAGCCATTAGTTCTATTCTAGATCAAGTAATAAGTTGGATTATGTAGGTTTTTATTTCAAGGAGATTTATAAGGGTGGAGCTAGTGGGGAAATAAAAGGGTGACCTCGTTATTATATGATCTCTTAGTGGAGTATCAAGATAAAACAACTGAGGTTTTCATTATTAAAGATCCTACTTATCCAACTCCTACTAGTGACCAATCAATCCATTCCTCATCCCAAAAGAGACCCTTTGAAGAAGATGTTCATGATAGGTATGCAGCACACAAGAAAACCAAAAACAGAAAGATGAACTTGAGATCTAAGTTAGATCACTACTTGGAAGAGGATGTTATGCCTGATGTTGCTCAATTTGATATAGTGGATTTTTGGAAAAAAATAGTGGAACTATCCAACATGGAGGATAATTGCTATAAATATATTAGCAATTTTAGTTTCAACAGTGGCTTCTGAAAGTGCATTTAGTATGGGTGGTTGTGTTATTAGTCCATATCGCTCAAGTTTGCATACAAAAACAGTTCAGGCATTGATGTGTTTTGCAAAACTGGATGATTGGAGAAACAAAAGGTAACATATATTTCTTTGTTTCAATTTTGTAAATTTACATAATCTTAGTTTTTAAAGTTAAAAAGTGTGACTTGATTGTTCGTATTTTTTTGGTAGCCACCAAGTTGTATAGTTCTTTTGCTATTGCAACGGTCTTTGGGGATTCGGATTCTGATTCTGAGGGGGGAGCCACAAGTGAAGTTATTGGTGTGGTAAGTAATATTATCGTATTGTTTGAATATACTCTTAGTTTGCTATATAATTATGCTATGTTATCATGTATCTAAAGTTTCATTATTGGATGTTTTCCCTAGGAACCAGGGTGTGATTTGGGGATGGATTCAATGGAAGTTTGAAGACCATTAGATGGCAAAACTGAAGAAAGAAAGCCCATGTTGGAACATTGGAAGGCCGTGGGACTTTGTCAATTGTGGCCTCATATGTTTGGCCTGAAACTACTATTGGCTACTAATTTTTGAATATGTGGCTGAGACTAATGGCTTGATGCCCCATGCCAAGCTGCCTCCATTACAAATGCTCAATTGGTAAGCTCCATTGTGGCCTTGTGGGTGTGAGAAATATGTGAAACTTGTGGGTGTATGAGAAATAGGTGTCGGACTCATGAGTGCATTCTACCTCCATCTCAAGTGCCCAATTGCCCATAAAATAAATTCATCTTTTACAAAAAATTGTAAAGCCTCTAATAATATATTTCACGAGAACAGGGGTGTAATACGGGAATTATTTTTTTGGTCCATTTCTACCCTAATAAAATCTGTATACTTGAAAAACTTGGTGGGTATGGATGTGAGTATGATTTTTGAACACCTGATGCGTATGGAAATGAGTATTAGGATGGATTTTTAAAATGGGTATAGGTGAGGGTATAGGAAAACCCACCCCGTGGCCGCCTCATTGTCAGCTCTACTCATAAAGATCAGGCGAAATATCTAATTTTGAATTGATTGTTGTTTTTAAACCTAGCTATCATGGATTAAGTTGGGCTTACAATATGGAAAAGGAAATTCAAGGTGTTGCTAATGAATCTTTTCCGATGTCAGATCCTATTTTTTCTTCACAATCAAATGAGGTCTCTGGCAATTGGGAGAATGTTTAAAGAAATAAAAATATGAGCAATGATGCTGAAGGGCAGCGTACTAAAGAACTTTTAGCTCCTTGTTTATAGGTAAAGGGATCTTGCACAGGGGACGAGGTTACATTTTGTAGAGCCCGTGGATTGTAAGGATTAAAAAAAATTATTGATATTGATTTAGAAGACATTGTTGAGGAGATTGTTGTTTTGGAGACTTTGTTGGTAGGGTATATTGTAGGTCCAATGCCCGAACTGTCTACCATGAAGACCTTGGTTAATCAGCAATGGGATGGTGCTCTTCGTCCTCAACTCCTTTGTCATCCATTAGGATGGTGTGTCTTGAAAAAGGAGCACCATAGATGGTTTATGATAGGTCACTTTGTTATGAGGCCTTGATCTCTTGGTGTTCAACTGAGATTATGTCATTTTTGTACCTTCTGTTATCTAATATTTGTTGAAAATAAATTATTAAATTAGCATTTTGAAATAAGTTTCTATTTACTTTGTAGGCAGTTGAAAAAAAAAGAATAAGATGTTCAAATGGAATGCCAGAGAGAAGGAAGAAAGAAATGTTAGATCAAGCTGAAACAAAACAAGCAAAAAAACAAAAAAAAACCCTGCGGCTAGAGCTGCGTTCCCTCTCCTTATGCAAGTTCCCTCTCTCCTCACACAAGCGGGCATGTCTTCTTTCCCCACGGCCTAGTAGAAGATCCACATCCGAACACTACTCCCCCACTCCCATGTGTGCCTCACATAACCTGAGCCGCCCTTACTTGTCCTTCCCACGTGCAAGTCACATGATTATCCCCCTCCCCTTATCTTTATTTTGCCTCTCCTTTCATGCCCAGAAACACATAGACCCTTCACTCCTGCTGCATTTCTTTTCGTTCTTCTTCTTCTACCTCCCTTCGCCCCACTTCTTCTTTCTCTCTCATCCTTCACTGCTCTTCTTTATTCTCATAATTATCCTCACCCGTTACCATCACCATCACCATCACCATCCCTTATCTCCATCTTTCTCATCAAGGAGCGTGAATAATTGGGCTTCAATGAAGTAGTTTTAAGACTTCAATTCGGGACTTGATTGAAGAAATCAAGAGCTTGCGATGTGTTTTTGGCTATAAGGAGGTGCAAGAAAATCAACTCGGGAGCAAGTAGAAAGGTTAGCATAGAGTGATTTGGTTTTGCTCTTTTTCCTTCATTTCATTGTTTTTAAAGTTTCAGATCTAGTTATAGTTTCACAAATTTGATGTTATTGAATTTTGGTTTTATTGAATACAAGTTAAAGTTTTCATATTTGGTTTCTGGTGGTTAACTCATGTAATTGGGTTGAAGTTGAAGTTTAGAATTGTCCCTGTTTCGGTTTATGCCAGTGTTGAGGCGAAGAAATTTGCAGTTGTTCATTCCTACGTCCTGTGCTGTCCCCCACTGCTCAATTGCTTTGTTTCGTTTTCCATTTCAGCGGCATGGATTGAGTTCAATCGATCAAGGACATCCATGTGGGTTCAATTTTGGTTAATTTTTGTGCTTCATCATGATTGTGTATTTCCCCTATCCAGTTCAGGTTAGTATCATTGTTGTATTTTATTTTTTGCCATTTTTCGAATTTCTAGGTTCATGACTTGTTATTGTTTTATTTTCTATCAAGCCTACTGGTCAAGGGTTTGTCTTTTCCTTTCTTTTCTTTTAATGGTGTCATGTACGTAATATAATCATGCTTCTTGTCATTGCTTTGAATTACCTCGCTTGCTGCTTATTGGATATACTTCTAATTTGCTCCGATGTGAAAATGTGATAAGTTTGGTTAGTCTACATTGTCTCTTATTTATTTTTTTATGTGTGATGCTAATATTAGATCAGATTAGTTGTTGGTGACTTAAATTTCATAATTCATTTCTAATGACGACGCCTTTGAGTATTACGACCATAACTTGCACGCTCTCATTTTAAACTTAATATTTATGAAAACCTCAACAAATTTTTGACGCCGTTGTCGAGGATGTCGTTCATGAAATTAGGTTGCGAATCGAGTTTTGGTTTAGTTAATTAAGCCATTTTGTGCCTTGTTAGTTGTGATTTTCGACTAATGTTGGTTGTGTTTATCTTTAAAAAAAAGAGTCCAAAAATTTGTGTCTTACTTTTCTATTTTCAGCTTTCTGACTTTTGTTTTTTTGTCTTTTTTTAACAACAACAACAACCCTGATGTAGATTTTGCTTATGAAGGATGTAGGAGATCCAAGTGTTGGTAGCCTTTATTTTTATCTTTGTTAATTAGCTTTCGATCCAAGTGGAAAAAAACCTGCCCAAAAAAAAAAAAACTCAGTGTTTTTGAAGTCAGTCAAAACACGGTGTCGGAACAGAAAAAACATTGTAGATTTTTTTTCATTTTTTATTTTGCAGATTTCTATCTTAAATTTATGTTTTTATTTGTCTTATTTTTCTTCTTTGATATTTCTATTCGGTTTCTATGGTTTGTTAGAGTGTAGGAAAATTTTTGTAAAACTTTCTGGATTTTTTAGAATTTTGAACAATTTTCTAAACAAATTTTCTATGAATTTTTTTTCTACAATTTGTTTCTGGATTATCAAGGTCAGAAAAAACGGTGAAAAATTTTTGTGCATATTTTCTCTATTTTTTCTAAATTTTCTGTGAATATGTATTTGATTTAGGAGTATGTTATATTTTTGTTTATTTACTTTTTTGTGTTTGTTTTTTCTTTTATTTTCTATTTTAGTGTAAACAAAAATATATAAAATTTTTAAAAAGAGATGCTCATTTTTTGTGTTTGTACTTATTTTATGTTTTTTGTGTTAGGTCCCTTTTAGTTTTTAAGTCCTTTCGATCTTTCTTTCTTTGGTCACACAATTTTATTTTTGTTTTTTTAATTCTTTGATAACTTAATTATTTTGGTGTCTTCATTTTGTTTTAATCGATGGTTTATAATTGGTTATAAAAAACTCCTCTAAGGTACCCCACTCTCTGTGGAAATAATTTTTAGGGGACCATGTTATTAGAATGTACTCTGAGGTGCATAATATTATCAGGTAATTATTAAGAGAGTACTTTCCGGTGACAAATACGCAAGTGTCGATGAGAGTTTACTGTATGACATAAATGCCCTTTCGAAACCCGCGAAGTGGAAGCTAGTGCGTGAATGACTCTTAGTCTTCAGAATTGTAAAAACCCTCAAAATTAAGTCATCCTTTCTGTATTTCTCTTCCTCAATCCAAAATACTGTATCTCCTTCACATCGAAAAGCCATAGTTGAAATCTAAAGACCATTGCTGAACGAAGAAGGAGTAATTGAAGAGCTTGATAACCTGACAATTCTTGATAAATGTCCGCTGATACTCCACTATTATAGTAACACAACAAAACAGAGAGAGTTCGAAACCAAATAGGGTTATGCAAAACTAAGGGAACTTTGAAGGTGAGAGAAATAGGTTGCTCAACAATTTACATCAATAGAGAGACCATAAAACAAATTAACAAACTTACCTTCTTCTCCCCTGCTTCAATGGCCTTCTTCAGAAGTGGAGAAGAAGAGACAGCTTTGAATGTGAGAGAAATGGGAAATTAGGAGAGGAGAGAGGTTGGAGGTATTTAACTCAAATACTTAGTTGTTATATCTTAACCTTTTCACGAAGGGTATAATTAGGGCATTACGTTAAAATTACAATTCCTGCCAAAAACTTATCGGTACTTACACATTTGTCACCGGAAAGTACCCTTTTAATAATTACTTGACAATATTGTGCACCTCAGAATACATTCTAATAACATGATCCCTAAAAATTATTTCCACAGAAAGTGGGGTACCACAGAACAGTTTTTTGTGATTAGTTATCTTAGAGTTATTGATTTTTACTTTACAAAACCCTAAAAAATTATAAAGGAATTGAAAATTCTAAAAAATGGGGAAAATTCTTAAAATTGGGAAAATTATGATAAAACAAAATTTTGGACCTCATTTTATCCTCCATTTGATTCCTTTTCCCATTATTTTTATGTTAAGTCTTAATAAGAAAGGGTCAAATTTGGCTTCTTCAGTCCGTATTCTACTTATAAAGGTGTTTTTCTTATTTTTAGGAGATCTTGCCACGAAGATGAGAAAATCATTGGTTTTGATGGAAGAGAAGGCCGTGGCAACGTATTTCGAGGAGGAAAAGAGGTACTATGAAGTTTTGAGGGCCAGAAAGGAAAGTGTAAAGGACCAAAGAGAGTGCATAGTTGGTTGTGCACAATGGCACAACCATGTAGAAAACCCTATAGTGAAGCCCCAACTTCCTGAAGCTACACATGGGCAGTGCACAGCCATGTGCTTACCAATGCATGGGATACACAGGTACCCGTGCGTCGAAGCACAGCAGTGCATCTTCCCAGATTTAACGATATTAAAGCAATTTACGAACTTATTTGGGGTTTATCTTGAGTGTTATTTGAGAGCACTTTCCTAGAGCGGTTTTTAGGGTTTAGTAGGGAGATTTTAGAGTTGCTTGTCAATTGAATTCATCACCATTGAAGATTATTTTGCTACTTTCGCTATGATTGATTCGAGTTTGCTTCTCAATTCTCTCTGTCTCTTATCATGGTTTTCTAGGGTTTTTGTGTGAATCTTGTTTGCAATTCTAAGGATTGATTTGATTGTTTTTTATATGATTTGTGGCTAATCTCCCAACTTAGGTTGGGATTGACACCAATTATGTTCGTTGAGTCATAATTTAGCCCTAAACCTAATGCATGAGGGCTTCTATTTGATCAAATAAACATGTGAAATCTTTGTAGATGAGCCTAATGGATGTGGTAGACCAATCTTTCCAAAGATGAACCAAGAGAGAGAGAGAGAGAGAGAGAGAGTTCCCAAATAGAAGATAGCCTTTAATGGAGATGAACCATTACCAGAGACAAGTCACAGCGAATATATCTAGTCTAAAGGTTAAACCATCACCTAAATTAAATCAACCCACGCACTAACTTTCTACACCATTAGCACCGAGGATTAGATTAAAGGGATGAACTCAAATCACCACCCTCCTTATAGAGATAAGGAATTTGAGATTTCGAGAAAAGCACTAAGGTTCAAACTCTCATACCATTCACCAAGTCTGAATTTTCATTGTGATAATCAGGTCTATAAATAGCCAATTAGAGAGGGAATTAGCTATACCTTAGTGGAGTAAGTGGGCCAATAGAAGGCTTATAAAAGATCCCAGAACAATAAACCAAGACGCTTAATATAATTACAATCACTATAAGCTGTATTTACCAGGTTTCATCATCCATCTTCGACACCTTTACCGATGAGGCTATGATGCTCATCCTCTTGATATTAAATACTCTTCCTCCCATTAAGACTTTGAAGATGAGGAAGGAAGACCAAGAATAAGAAGGCATCCAAAGGATGACCTTTGGGATCTTAAAGTTGAAGGTCCGAAATTTGATGTCAATCTCAACCCAGAAAGCTATCTTGATTCAGTTCAAAAAATTGAGAGGACCTTTTAATCAAAGATTACAACAATGAGAAGGCCTTCAAGTTGGGCCATTCTTAAGTTGAAAGGGTATTCTTTGTTATGGTATGAACATTTGAAAAAGAGTAGGGCCAGGGAAGCAAAAGCTAAAATCAGGACTTGGTCCAAGCTCAAGAAGCATATCGGCAAGAGATTTCTACCCTCGTCATACAAACAAGAACTCCACCTCAAGATCACCTCTCTCAACCAAAAGAATCTAAAGGTAAAAATTATATTAGAGAGCTTAACAACTCCAACTGAGGGTTCACTGGGATGAAGAACCCGAACTCAAGATTGCTAGGTTCATTAAGGGATTATCTCCTAACATTGCTAGCAAGGTGGAATTACAACCTTACTTATCCTTTGATGGTGTGTACCATGTAGCTATCAAAGTTGAGAAGCAACTTAAGGGTAGGAAGTCCTTTCACACATCCCTTACTAAAACCCCTCCACTCAAATTGAAATTGAAACCCCACCCTCTCAAGTCAAAGCTCTTGATAAGGGCAAGGGAATCACTAGTGAGCCTCCTAAGAGGTTGGAAGGACAGAAATGTTTTAAGTTTCATAGTTTCGGGCATTTGTAAGCCAATTGTCCCAATAAAAAAGCCCTTACCGTCAATGAGGTAGAAGAGATTAGAGCTATTGTGGAAGAATCAAGTGACGAAGATGACAAAAATGATTGCTCTACCTTGGTGACCCCCAATTCTTAATAAAATAAAGGCAATGAAAATTGGAGAGTTTGTGCAGAATAGAGTACATCCCAAACATCAATGTAGCACAAGTAAGGGCCCGCTTCAACTTATGAGATTGTTGGGCCCAACCAGGAAATAGATAGACATACTCAAAATTATCCAATAAATGGGTCATTGACCTAGAAATGTGATCGTTATGAACGGACTGCCTAAGCAAAGCAGAAGGTCCTACGTCCATAACTCTTAATTTTAATATGCTTATGAGTCTGGTCTAAATCAACAATCATGGGCACAAAAGTCTCAAACTCCAAAGATTCATTTGTTCTTGTTGATTTGATAAGCTACTTCGTGTGCTGATGGGTTGTGATTTAACGAGCATTGCTTAGCTTGAAATGAAGTGTCTAAAGCTCCATGAGCCTCTATCTAAACAGATTTTTGGAGGCTATAGCTTAGGTGTACTTTCTGTACATGATCTAGTATAATCGCTCCTATCTATATTCTCTTTTGATTTTGTTATCTTTTGTCATTTTTATGATTTTCTTTTTGAGTTTAGACTCTTATCATTTTTCATTATTTTTTACTCTTCTTTTCTTTTTGTATATATATTCTTCCTTTGGGTTTTTATTTTTTTTTCACCCCAATTGAGGACATTGTGAGATTTAGGTGTGTGGATGTGAACACTTTCTTTCAAAAAAATGAAAAAAAAATTGAAAGAAATTCGAAAAAAATGAAAATTTTGAAAACTCTAAAAAGATTTTTGTTTTATTTTGGGGAATATATGTGCTATTTTGATTGATTATGTTCTCTTGTACCTTTATGTTAGGTTATGTGTAGATATCATGTGCATTGATAGAGCTTAGTGCAAACTGTGATGTTTTATGTAGTCGTAACCCTTGACATTTTTTGAATGCAAGCTTGACTTTGGTAGATTAACCCATGAGATTTTAAGCTTTAAAGACTAATTCATCATTGTCTCATATATTTTCTTTGATGTGTGTCTTTTCCATAATTACATTTCTAGAACTTGCTTTGATTCTCTTCGAAATCGCATTCAACATATACACTATGACAATATGATCGAAGCATTACGACCAAATTGCCACCTTGATTTGGCTGTCTTGCCCTTTGCTAGCCTTTTGAGCCTTGACCTTTTTATTATGAATCCTTCATTTTAGCCCTTGTCCTAAACACATTTCCCATACCTAAACCAAGACTAGTAGATCAACAGTTCCATATTTGGTGGGTAGCTTTTGAGTGTTTATGTAATTGATGGTTGATTTTGTTTATATGATGGGAAGTATTATTATAACAATTTGAAAATTAACTTGTATTATTTTTTTTGCATGCCATTCATTTATGCTCTTAATGAAAGTGGAAAAAAATTTAAAAAAAGGAAAAAAATGAAAAAGTTTTCAAGGAAAAATATTGAAAAGAAAAAGTTGAAAAAAATCTCAGAATTCTCAAAAAAACTATTGTGAATGAGACTGTTTGGTATGAATACCTAGTCATTGTATGTACTTATTTCCAATGGTCCATTTTTGTGGAGTGTGATCTTATTTTGTTTTGGGAGAATGTGTGACTATAGTTGTTCGAAGTGTTTTTTGCACTTATGAAGCAAATGCCATGCCTCTTTCATCCCAAGAGAACACTCAAGTCCATCTTAGTGCTCGAAAGCTTCATCACAGGGGACTTGGTCCTAGCACTGATTTAGAGTTTCAATTCAAGGTTCATCCTAAGCCCTTAGGATCTATTACTCTCCTCTTTTGGGAAGGTCCAGAGGCCTCCTAAAGGGTTTACTCATTAAATTGAGGCTGAACCCACGGCAAGAATAGGGGAAGCTCAAAATAGAAGATTGCGCCCATGATAGTTTCTGGATAGAATGTTAGTCCTATTTTAAGGCAAATTTTGTCTATGCTCTACATGACAAGGCCAAGGTTATTTTAAGCTATCTTTAAGTTTAGGATGTTATCTTTTATATGGAACACGTTTCAAGTTATTTGGATTTCATTTCGTCGGTCAAATTAAGCTCCAAAGTGGACTTCTGCAAAGTCAACTGCCAGTTCCAGTTTGGCCCATCTGGCTAGTATGGCCCATTTCTCTCAAGCGGCTAGGCCAAAGTAAGTGAAACTTTTTCCATTAAAAAATAGACTTCTCAATCGTTCATATGAATCCTATGTCATTTGATTTGGACTAGGAAAAAGAGATTTATAGCTCAATGTGAATAAGTGGAAGTCTTGAAGCATTAAATGCAAATGGATTCATCACCTCTAAGAAACAAATGCATGGCCAGCTGATTCTAAGGATGCATCCCTCTTTCTTAATGTGGGAATTCAAGATAATAAGTCCCCAAGATAATGGGGAACATGTCTCAAGAGCCCTAGTTTTCAGATTTATATTGTTTTAACCATAGTTTATCTAGTAACTTACTTTTATATTTCCTATGTTAATCTAGTAAGTTGTATTTTGTATTTTCTTATGTAAGATGAGTTCCCTAGAGTATTCGCCAGCCCTATAAAAGCCATACTCGAGTTTAATTGAAGGCAATTTGAATGAATGAGCATTTGAGCTTCAAAGCTTTCTCTCTCTAAATCTTAAGTTCTCTTTATCCTTGTGAAGAAGGTGGTGAGTCTTGAGTGAAGCCTTTATAGAGTTGTTAGTGGCTAAGCCTTTATGTAATTCTTGGTGGATCCTAGTCATGGTGGGTGGCATTGCCTTTAAACCAAGTCATATCAACGCTCAAGGGGGAATTTGAGCCTAAACTCAAGCTAGCAATTATGCTCATCCGTGTGCATGCTCCATTTGGTATCAGAGCTAAACCAGGTTAGTGTGCTTAAGTTTATTCCACATTTCCTTACCTTCTTGCTTGTTTAATCCCTCACCTCTTCTCTTTAAGCTAAAAAAGAACCTAGTTCCTTAAACAACCCGTACATTAACTTTTTGTCCATACCCTCTTCATCATGTTAAATAAAGAACGCTCCCCTCCTAACTCTCCCCAACCAGCAAGGATGCCAAGGGGAATGAGTTTAGAATAAGCCCACATCATGAGACAAGATAATGCCATTTTAAACCTACAACAAAGTGTGAGGCAAATCTGTAGACAACTTGAGCAAATGAGTGCTCAATTCACTGCCTTTCAAGGAGGTAGGCAAGCTCCTGAATCGAGTGTCCATTAAGATAAGAATGATAACTCAAGTTATTATAGCTTGAGGAGTCATCCTAGAAGGGTAGGAAGGAGAGCTTCTATGGAAGAATTTCGAGATATCAAGGTAACTAGAGTAGGCACAAGCCTTGGACAGAATCTTTGAGGCCAAGGGCTATGATGATGAAAAGGAGTTTTAAGATTGCTAGCCTTAAACTCACAAGGTATGCCCCCTTTATAGTTTGAAAATCTTAAGAAGCAAAGGGCTAAGGACGGAAAGAGGAAGGTAAACTCTTGGGAGAAACTTAAAACTCTTATGAACAAGAGGTTTCTTCCTAAAAGTTACAAGTAATACATCTACAACCGAATGTTCTCACTCAAGCAAAATAACATAAGTGTGAGTGAGTGCATGAGAGAGTTTAAGCAACTCCTCTTGAGGGGTGGCATCCATGAGCCCCAAGAACAAACAATGGCTAGGTTTCTCAATAGGTTGAATCCCCTCATTGCTAGATAAGTAGAAATTCAAACTTATTTCACCTTGGATGATGTTTGTAAACTAGCCCTCAAAGTGGAAAAGCAAAGAAAAGAAAAGAAGGTTTTATCTAAGGCTTTCTCCAAAGACCACTCAAGTTCAAGACCTTAATTTAAGCCTTTCTCTACTCCTAAACCTGAGAGTTCTTCCAGGGTTGACAAAGGCAAAGCCATGGCCCTTTCTTCTCTAACGAATTGCCTAAAAGCCTTAAGGGTAAGAAATGCTTTAAATGTCAAGGTTGTGGTCATTTCTAATCTAATTGCCCAAATCAAAGAGTCATGAACATGCAAGAAGTGGAGGAAGTTGATGCCATGATGATGGAGTACAAGATGAGCCAAATGATGCAAATTCAGGCCTCATAGAAGATAAGACATATCTTGATGCCGATGAGGGTGAACTACTTATTTTAAGGAGGGTATTACATACCCAAGACTTTTCTTATGACAAGGCACAAAGGGAAATGATCTTTACTCATAGTGTACCATCTAAGACAAGATTTGCAACTTGATTATTAATGGAGGAAGTTGCACTGACATGGCCTCCACTCTCCTTATTGAGAAGCTTGGTATTCCAACTATTTCTCATCCCAAGCCTTACTCTTTAAAATGGCTCAATGATGGTGGTGACATTAAGGTAACGAAACAGCCCCTTATTCCTTTCTCTATTGGAAAGAAGTATAGAGATAATGTTCTTTGTGATGTGGTGCCTATAAGTGCTTATTATCTTCTTTTGGGGCGGCCTTGGCAGTTTGATAGGCATGTTGTGCATGATGGGTTTAAAAACACTTATTCCTTGATTGTTGATAAGAAAAAGATTGTCATGAACCTTGTGCCTCCTAACCAAGTTCACAAGATTAAACCTGGGGTAGGAAGTGAGAAAAAGAGAGACCTTCTCATGATGAATGAAACACGGATTAAGAGAGCTTTAAGTAAAGGCAAATAAGTTCTAGTCTTGCTCATGCTTGAAAGCAACAAAAGTGAGGAAGTGACTCCCTCACACCCCTTAATCACCTCAGTTATCTCACAATACCAAGATGTGTTTTCACAAGAACTACCCCTGAGCCTTCCTCCAATCCGAGATATTGACCATCCAATAGACCTCATCCCTAGTGCTTCACTTCCTAACAAGGCAGCCTATAGGTGTAACTCACAAGAAACCAAAGAGCTTCAAACCCAAGTAGATGAATTGATGGCTAGAGGCTTTGTATGAGAGAGCTGAATCCATGTTCGGTGCCGACTTTATTGGTACCCAAGAAGGATGGCACTTTCTGCATGTGTGTGGATAGCAGACCATAAACAATATAACCGTCAAGTATAGGTATCCTATACTAAGACTTGATGACATGCTTGATGAATTGCATGCCTCCTTTATCTTCTCCAAGATTAATTTGAGAAGTGGGTATCACTAAATCCGCATGAGATAAGGGGATGAATGGAAGATGACATTCAAGACAATTCAGGGCTTTATGAGTGGCTAGTTATGCCATTTGGCGTCTCTAATGTTCGTAGCACATTTATGAGATTAATGAATGAACCTTTGAGGCCTTTTCTTGGAAGATTTGTGGTGGTCGACTTTGATATTTTATTCTATTCAAAGAACCAAGAAGACCATCTACATAATTTAGAAGAAGTATCCAAGGTTTTAAGAGCTCAAAGGTTCTTTGGAAAGATGGAAAAGTGTGAGTTCTCCCCCCGTAAGTCACCTTTTCGGGGTATGTTGTTTCTATGGATGGTATCTCCATGGACCGAGCCAAAGTTAAAGCCATCAAGTCATGTCTAACTTCCACCTCTATCATTGATGTAAGGGGCTTCCATAGCTTGGCATCCTTTTATAGGAGATTCATTAAGGGATTTAACACCCTTACGGCCCTCCATCACTGAATGTATGGAGAAAGGCTCATTTGAGTGGAAAAGGGCTGCTTATGATGCCTTCAAGAAGCCCAAGTCCAAACTATGTCAGGCTCCAGTGTTAGCCCTTCCCAACCTTAACACGCTATTTGAGGTTGATTATGATGCAACTGGAGTGGGTATAGGGGTTGTCCTCATGCAAGATCAATGCCTTATTACCTACTTTAGTGAAAAGCTCAACGGCTCAAGGAAGAACTACTCAACTTATGACAAGGAGTTTTCTACATTGGTAAGAGCTTTTGATCATTGGTCACATTACTTAAGGCCAAAATAGTTTGTAATTCACTCCGATCATGAGGCCTTAAAGTACTTGAATGGCCAGTATAAACTCAATTCAAGACATGCTAAGTGGGTTGATTTCTTATAAAGTTTCTCATTTGTGGCCAAACATAAGAAGGGGAGCACAAATGTTATAGCAGATGCATTATCTAGGCGGCATTCTCTTTTGGTCATAATAGAAGAAAAGGTTCTAGGCTTCTAATTTATCCGAGAGCTTTACCAAGATGATGAAGACTTCAAGCACTACCTTAATGATCAAGCTGATCATAAGCATAGTCCCTACACTCTCCAAGAGGGCTTTTTATTCAAGGGTAACAAGTTATGTATTCTAAAGGGGCCAATCTGAAAGCTTCTTGTCAAAGAGGTGTATGGAGGAGACTTGGTTGGCCATTTTGGGATCAACAAGACCATCGACATGCTCAAAGGACGCTGCTTTTTGCCCAAGATGGGCAGGGATGTCCATAAGGTAATTTCCAAGTGTTCCATTTGCAAAAAGGCCAAGAGCTAATTCCACCAAGGTTTATACACCCCATTGCCTATTCCTAATGGTTCATGGGAGGATGTGAGCATGGATTTCATAGTTACTCTCCCAAGGACTCAAAGGGGCAAGGATGCCATTATGGTGGTGGTAGACCACTTTTAAAAGATGGCTCACTTCATTCCTTGTGAGAAAACCGATGATGCATCTCATGTGGCCTATCTTTACTTCAAGGAAGTTGTCGGATATGACACAAAGTTTCTTAGTTACTTTTGGAGATGTTTATGGCGGCTCCTTAGCACTAAGCTCTTGTATAACACCTCCCACCATCCTCAAACGGATGGACAGACCAAGGTCACCAACAACACTCTTGCCATATTGCTTAGAAGCTTGGTGAGTAAAATCATCAAGGAGTGGGATCTTAAGCTCCCACATGCTGAGTTTGCCAACTGTACATCAAGCTTTGTCACTGCCGATTCTCCATTTGAGTCATGTTATAGAATCAACCCTCTAACTCCACCTGAAATCATACCTATTCCTCTTAAGTCTAGAGTAAGTTATGAGGCAGAAGAAAAAGTAAAAGAGATGAAAAAGCTTTACCAACAAATTTGAACAAAGATTGATAAGACCAATGAGATGTACAAGGCAAGAGCAAACACGCACCGCAAGCCCATGGACTTAGTATGACTACACTTCAGAAAGGAAAGATTCCTATCACAGAGGAGAAACAAGCGTATGCCAAGAGGGGATGGTCCTTTCAAAGTCATTGAAAAGGTGAACGATAATGCCTACAAGCTAGAATTGCCTGGTGACATGGGTGTGTCCCCAACCTTTAATGTAGGTGATCTCACACCTTACCTTGAGGATGAAGATGATGGTGATGATTTGAGGATAAATCACAACTAAGAAGAGGAGGATGAAGCAAATGCCATGCCTATTTCAGTCCAAGAGGTCACTCAAGTCCTTCTTAGTGCTCAAAAGCTTCATCACAAGAGAGTTGGTCCATACACAAATTTAGAGCTTCAATTCAAGGTCCATCCTAAGCCCTTAGGATCTATTGCCCTCTTATTTTGGGAAGGTCAAGAGGCCTTCTAAAGAGTTTATTCATTAAATTGAGCCTAAACGGTAAACCTTGTCATAGACCTATAAATTAAACTACTACTTTGATTCATAAGTAAGATTTATACATAGAAAAGTAGGGATCGATTCCACGAGGAAAGATTTTTATAGTAAGCTAGTTTAAGTCTAATTATATTTATTACTCTAATTTCTTTTACTTTATCTCTATATTACTAAAACAAATCAAATTAAACAAGTAAAAATCCAGAAAAATTACTTAATATTGCCCCTAAATATTGTAAATTTAATTCTGGAAATAAAAACCATAAATTGTGATCCTAAATATTTTAGAAAAATAAAAACAGAAATAATCACACAATATTAGACTGAAAATTAAAACAGAAAATGATAGGTAGAAAATTAATATAAAAATTCACAGAAAGTAATCTAAATTAATATTATGCAAGTTTATAGCCTTAATCTCCCAAATTATATGTAATTAAATTCAGAAAAATTAAAACAGAAAATTAACCATAGAAAATTAAAACAGAAAATAAAATCTAAAATTAAAGAAATAAACTGCACTAATATAAATACGAAAATAAATAACAAAAGTACCAAGATTTTAAAATATAATTATCTAGACTAAATAGACACCCTAAAATCAGAAATTAAAAATTAAAAGCGTAATTTTCAGATTCATTATAATAAAAAAGGGGCACGCATTCAATTTGCGAAATAATTCCGAAAGGTTATGAAATAATTTCCAAAAATTCTGAAATTAAATATCAACAGATTAGGACAATAAATAACCCCTAAAATGGAATAAAACACCAAAAAAACACGTATGGGACTATTTTTACCCTAATTTCTAACAAACCGGTAAATAAATGATAAAACAGAATAGAAAATAAATCTAAAAATTATAATCACACTAAAATCCAAAATATAACTAATCTAAAATCACGAAGACACTCCTAAAAAACTAGTTGGAGGGGGGTTAAATGAAATTTAAATTAAAGCGTATAAATTTAAGAATTAAAATTGACAAACTAAAGAAATTAACTAAAAAAGCAACAAATAATTATCAAAGATACCAAATTTATGAAAAACACTTAGTATAATCTATATCCACTATGCAAATTAATATTTATAATCAACACACCAATTGAGTTATCCATGAGTTAGACTGTAGAAGACATCTACTAGCGAATTTTCTTCATTTTTTTACTTATATTATAGTTTATTTAAGTGAAGCCCTACTATAAACCCTGCTAATTTTTGATAATCCTAACACTAGCGCAAGAATTTAATCAAACTAGAGTATTATGTATTAGAAAAATATTATCTAACACCTCGTAATCAATTTACCAGTAAATTGATTTAACAAACATCTATAATGATTATTTATTTAAAAGAGATGGGTTTGAGCCATCCATGATCAATTAGGGTGATACTTGTGCCTAAAAGACTATATCTTTTACATACTAAAGCCTTTTAAACTATCATATGAATTTGTATTAAAATAACTAGCGTGCATTCTAATTAATCTAACACGAATATCATAAATGATAAATACTAATCGTTATAGAATCATGAATAAAAGTCAACTAGACAATAAAGTATAAAACTTATTTCAAAATAATTAATTTAGCATGGTTTCAAATAGGCTATACTAAGTATAAGGAAATTACTCACACATATTATGAATTAAAGTACATGAATTACCCAAATAAATCATGTTTAACACTAAACTAATAAAATAAAAAAGAAAAAAAGAAACAATATTACTTTGACAATATTATGATAGCCGTTGATGGTGATGATCGATGATGATGATGATATGTGGTGATTTTGCCGTGAGTAGGTTGGTGCTGCGTGTGATGGTGGGGCTTAGCAAAATTATTAGCAATTATTTGGTGACGTATTGTGGGAGGGAGAATTACAGGCTGGGTGTAATGAAGGGTAGGCTAATGATGATGGTGATGATATGTGACGACGATCGATGATGATGATGAAGGTGTTGGTGGGGGTGTGTGATGTCTTGAGACATGGGATGAGGAGGTGAGGAGGCTGCATGTGTAGGCCTTGGGATAAGATGATGGGGTGGATTTTAATAGCATAATATTACTGGGGTTTCCTTTTCTTATAGGATGTTTTTTTCTTCAAGTCTTCTAATTCCTCTTTAATTAAGAGTAGTAGTCTTGTTACCCTAACTCAAAATAAATCATTATGAAAATAATATTTTTCATAATACATTATTTTTTTAGATCGACTTGATAAATGCGCTTGTAAAATCCTTCAGTAAATAAAATTCGAACTTCGACATCTTCTGTTCTCCTCTTTCTTTATTAATGCTTAACCTAAAAAATATATAAAATAAAGTAAATTAGATAAAATAATATATATAATATAATCAAATTAACTATTAAAAATATGCATGAAATATGACTTAACAAATTCCCCCACACTTAGACTTTGGAAGTGCGCATGCAAAGTAATCTAAGTCTCGACCTAAAAACTGACTCTTTTTCTTATAAAGTCATGCTGAAAATATGAAATTACACTAGGTATTAGTTTGCTTTAAAAACAGTTTCATTCAAAATGAATTAGTTTTCATTTCAACAAGTGAATAACAACTAAACATCCAACTTCCCTCAAAGTGTTTCTTCATTAGCCTCACAACATTTCTTTAATGAAGTAACAAGAGCAATAATCATCCATCTCTTTTAAGCATGCATACACTGATCAAGAGGTCTAAAAAGTTTACGATAGAAAAATTGAAGTACGGTATGGCTACAGAGACAATTGAACTAGAAAGAATAACTCATTGAAACTGATTCTAAGCTTGCCTTGCATTTTTTTCTTTTTTCTTCTTCTTCTTCTTCTTCTTCTTCTTCTTCTTTTTTTTTTCCAAACTTCAATTGTGCACATATTCGAGGCCCATATAGGGTCTTAGAAATTAAACACTCCTTATTTGACACTCACCCGAGTAGAGGTGCCGGAGTTAACAATTTATTCTCATCACTATTTTATTTATTTTTTTTATTGGTTGTTAGTTTGGAATGAGTTATTGATCGGGCCAAAAAAGGGCATAGCTCTCCCAATCATGGGTTACTCCATACATAAGGCTCAACTTGAGACCTAAACTTAAGGGGAAAATGTGCTGAGCCACTTACTGGTACCCATGTTGGTAATCTAACTTTTTTTTTTTCTTTTTTTTTTTCCACTCTCCCTTTTTTTAAAGACAAAAAAAGGTGCAATTTTAATGAGTTATTCTACTAATTCAATAGTTTAGGAAATAGATTAGGTCATTTTATTACCTCTAAAGTGGCTATATAACATGATCAAATAAGATGGATAATCATAATAGTTACTTATTAAAGAGATATATTAGGATCAACTTAAACTTCTCTGAATGATAATTAGCATGCTCAGAAGTCCTCACTCATAGAAGAATAAACTAAAAATAGCTAAGACAAAAAAAATTTTAAGCAAGAAAGCCTACGATAACTCATAGTTATGCATTATTTATAAGAAAATCATTTGTTTTTTTTTTTTACAAGAATTTTACAAGAATGAATACTGCAGGAACTAAATGCAGGATGCACCCCCCCCGCACTTAATTTATGTGTTGTCCCTAATGCATGCAAAAAGATATAAATAGTGAAGATAAAAGTAAAATTAAATGCATACTTCCCTAAAAAACGTTGGGTTACCTCGCAACCAATGCCTACGTTTACTGTCGTTGGCTTGACATAAATGAGTTCATGGATCCCCTAGTCGGATCTCCTCCACTAAGCATACCTGATCTCCTTCATAGAAGTGCTTTAGCCTGTGACCATTTACCTTGAAAATTTTGTTAGTAGCAAAGGATTTAATCTCAATAGCATCATGTGGGCAAGTCTTTACTACCATAAAAGGTCCTAGCTATCTAGCGTTCAATTTACTAGGAAAAAGTCTCAAAATTTTGAATTGAATAACAACACTTTTTCACCCACCTGAAATTCTTTCCTACTAAGCTTAGCATCATGAAAAGCTTTGGCTCTACCTTTGTAGATCACTGAATTGTCATAGGCTTCCAGGCGAATCTCTTCTAATTCCTGTAATTGCAACTTACGCTCCTTTCCTACTAGGTCATAGTCTAGACTGCACTCCTTTACAGTCCAATATGATTTATGCTCGAATTCTACAGGGAGATAACATGCTTTACCAAAAACTAACCTATAAGGTGACATACCTATAGGTGTTCTCTACGCAGTCCTTTTCTAATATGTTCTTTTCAGCTTAGCCATTGATTTGGGGGTGATAACCAGTAGACACCTTATGATTTATATGATATTTGGCTAGCAAGGCACCTAAGGCTCTATTAAAAAATATGTTTCCCTATCACTGATGATTGCTTTAGGAACTCCATATCTATACAGAATGAGATATTTAACATGTTTCACCACAGTTTTAGCATCATCACCTCTAGTAGCCACAGCTTCAATCCACTTAGATCCATAGTCAACAAGAATAAGAATGTAAGTAAAACCAAAAGAAGGGGGAAGAGGTCCCATAAAATCAACAACCCATACATCAAAAATCTCACAAACATACACATTATGTAGAGGCATTTAATTTCTTCTAGATAAATTACCTACCTTCTAGCATGCTTCACATTTTTTACAAAATTTATAAGCATCCCTAAAAATAGTAGGCCAATAAAATCCACATTCAAGAACTCTATGTACCGTTCTTTTGGGTCCAAAATGTCCCCCACTTTTAGAAGAGTGCTAGAAGATTAAGATTGAATGAAATTTACTATCATCTACACAACACCTTCTAATCTGATCTCCATAAAATTTTCATAAATATGGCTCATCCCAAACATAATATTTAGATTGAGCTCTTATCTTCTCCTTTTGGGCTCTAGACAAGTTTATAGGAAAGGTTTTAGTTGCTATGTAATTAACCATATCAGCATACCAAGGTAGCCTACCAATTAGAGCACATAAAGCCTCATCAGGGAAACAATCACTTAATGAATTCCCACTCTCCCCATTGTCTAGCCTACTTAGATGGTCCGCTACTAGATTTTCAGCTCCTAGCTTGTCTTTAATCTCCAATTAAAATTCTTGCAGTAGTAATGCCCATCTAATCAATCTAGGTTTTGAGTTATTCTTACTTAATAGATATTTAATAGCAGAATGATCAGTATAAATAGTAACTTTAATACCCAACAGATAAGGATGAAACTTTCCTAGAGCAAAAACAATAGCATACATTTCCTTATCTGTAGTAGCGTAGTTACACTGTACTAGGTCTGGAGTTCTGGAAGCATAATAGATCACATGAGGTACATTCCCTACTCTTTGACCTAAGACTGCCCCTACTGCCTTATCACTAGCATCACACATCAGTTCAAAAGGTAGGACCCAATTAGGAGGTTGTACTATAGGAGTGGTTGTCAATTTTAACTTCAACTGGTCAAAAGCTCTCCTATAGTCCTCCTTAAAATCAAAGAAAGCATCTGTTGCAAGTAAAGCACATAAAGGGGTGGCAATCTTAAAAAAATCCTTGATAAATCTCCTCTAAAACCCAACATGACCTAAAAATGACCTCACCTCCTTGACGCACTGTGGATAGGGCAAAGATTGAATGATTTCTGCTTTAGCATTATCAACCTCTAAGCCCTTAGATGACACTACATGACCTAAAACTACTCCATGTTCCACCATGAAATGACACTTTTCAAAAATAAGCACCAAATTAGTCTCAATGCAACTTAAGTACTAACATAAGATGATGCAAACACTCATCAAATGAATCACCATGTACAGTAAAATCATCCATAAAAATTTCCATAATTTGGGTAATAAAATCAGAAAAAATACTCATAATACATCTTTGAAATGTAGCAGGAGTATTACATAGACCAAACGACATCATTCTAAAAGCATAGGTGCCAAAAGGACAGGTAAAAGTGGTCTTTTCCTGATCCTCAGGAGCTATAGAGACCTGAATATAGCTTGAATATCCATCAAAAAAGCAATAATGTAACCTCCCAGCTAATCTCTCTAACATTCGGTCCATAAAGGGCAATGGAAAATTATCCTTTTTTGTGGCCTTGTTAAGCTTTCTATAGTCAATGCACACTCTCCAACCACTCTAGACTCTAGTAGGAATTAACTCAACTTCCTTGTTCTACACTGCTGTTGTTCCCCCTTCTTAGAAACCACATGGATAGGACTAACCGACTCAGAATCAGCGATAGGGTATATTACTCCAACATCTAACCACTTAAGAATTTCTTTTTGAACTAACTCCATCATAGGTGGATTTAGTCTTCACTGAGGGTCTCTCTTAGGCTTAGCATCTGATTCTAATGTGATTTTATATGAACATAATGTAGGGCTAAGTCCTTTAAGGTTTGCTAAAGTCCACCCTAACTCTTTACTATGTTCTCTAAGCACCCTAATAAGTTTATCCTCTTGTTCAGATGTAAGTGCATTAGATATCATAATAGATAAGGTCTCATCTTAAATAAGGATACTTAAGATTTTTAGGCAATGGTTTTAGTTCTAACTTAGGGGGTGAAAAGCGAGAAGGTAGCATCTTTGTGTGACTTTCAGGTAATTCTAGCTTTCTAGGTCTGTCAACTACATGCAATTGCAACAAAGACTCTATGCTGCCCACTAACTCATCATTAATATGATAAGGCACATCATTAAACACAAACTAATCCAAACCTTAAGTGAGCATAGTTAACAATTCATCCTCATGAGACAAATCATAAACATCTTGAGATAATTGATCAATCACATCAAGTGCACATAGATAATTCACATCAACAGGAAATCTCATAGCATCAAAAATGTTGAACTTAGTGATTTCACCATCAAATTCCATAGTCAGCGTTCCTACATGCACATCTATTTTTATCCTAGACGTTTCAAGAAATGGTCTACCAAGCAATATGGGAACATCATGGGATGCATCACCCATGTCCAATACATAAAAGTCAGCAAGAAAAATAAGCTCATTAACTTAGACTAGGACATCTTCTAAAACTCCATTTGGGTATGCATTACTCCTATCAGCTAACTGAATAATTAAATGAATTTTCTTTAACTCTCGTAGGTGTAGTTTATCATAAACACACCTAGGCATCACATTGATGGAAGCTCCTAAATCAAGCATGGTTCTATCAAAGGAGTGGTCTCTAATTTTACAAGGAGTAGAGAATGCACCTGGGTCCTTACATTTAGGGGGAAGCTACCTTTGGAAAACAGTAGACATATTTTTCCCCACACTTACCTTTTCATTCTCTTTCAGTTATGTTTTGCAGTACAAAGCTCTTTAAGGAACTTGGCATAATTAGGCACTTGCTTTACGGCATCTAAGAGAGGAATGCTGATTTCTACCTTCCTAAATGTTTCTAGGATTTTTTGGTTTGCCTCATCTACCTTCGGGGTTTTCCTTCTCAGCCTACTAGGAAAAGGTGGTAATGGCTTATAAGGTTCCTTCATATCATCACCTACTTCCTTAACATTAGAGGTGGTAACTTGATCTTGGTTAGATTCAGGTTTGTTGGCCTCTATTTCATGCCCTACCTCTCTATTCTTCTTAGCTTCCTTCAATTTTTTCCCATTCCTAAGTGTCATGGCTCACATTTTCCTTCAGGTTCTAGAATGGTTGAGATGGAAACCTATGTTGTATTTGGGCCTGGAGGTTGCTAACTATGTTATCAGGAGCAGTCTGTCTCTCCTGGACCTCTTTAAGAGTCATCTCTATGTTCTGAAGGCTAGTGTCAACCTCCTTTTTTTGGGAATCCATCTCTTTTATGAGTTACGCTAAAAAGAAATTTGTTCTATCCTGAGCAGATGGTTGACGTGATGGTTGGTCAAAGCCTAGGAGGTTAGTCCTAGGTCCATACCTAAGATTAGGGTGGTCTCTCCATCCTTCATTATAAGTGTTAAAGTAGAGGTCATACTTCCTTTAGCCTTGGTTAGAAAACACTGCATTCACATCACCCCCTTGAAGTGTAGGGCATGTATCAGTAGCATGTCCCTCTAAACAGCAAATACCACACACCACTGCTTCCAGACCTCCTCTAGTGACGAGTTTGTTTAGCATAGCAGTGATTTAAGACAACTGGGTCTCTATAAATGGACCTGAGCTAAGCTCATTGGCCTTCCTAAGTTGGGATTCCCTAGTTCCAAATTGTTGAGTATTTTGCGCCATGATATGAAACAATTCCCTAGCCTGAACTGGAGTCTTATTAACCAAAGCCCCCCTACTTGCAGCATCCACCATATTTCAATTTATGGGTAATAAAACTTCATAAAAATATTGAATCAATAATTGTTCAGAAATTTGGTGTTGGGGACAACTAGTATGTAGTTTATTAAAACATTCGCAATACTCATGAAAAGTTTCCCCATTCATTTGTTTAATTCCACATATTTTTTTCCCCAATGGATCCAATTCTAGATGTGGGAAAAAATTTCTTTAAGAATGCTTTATGAACTTGGGTCCATGTAGTGAATGTTGCTGGAGGCAAGAAATATAACTAGTATTTGGCCTTATCCTGAAGTAAGAAAGGAAAGACTCTCAACCTAATTTGATCCTGGGTGATATCCTCATGTTGCATAGTCGAACATGTAATAATGAATTAATTAATATGGTGATATAGGTCCTTACCAGGTAATCCATAAAACTTAGGCAGTAAGTTTAAAAATCCAGAGTTAAACTTAAGTGGTCAGTCTAATACAGGATAAGTAATAGATAAAGGCTGACTTTTCAAATTAGGTGCAACAAGTTCACGTAAAGTAGCCATCTCAACTTTAATTACTTCACAACTTACTGATTCAGAGCTTACAGATTCAGAATCACTTACTTCACTTTCAGACACCTCAAACATATGCTCCTTTTTCTTTTCGATCTTGCAACCACTACTTAATCTTATAAGCTAAAACAACCTACAGAAATAAAATACAAGAGTTAAAATAAAACAATAAAAGTGGTAAAATTAAATAGAAGCAAACTAACAATTTTATTTTCGTTCCCCAACAAGGGCGCCAAAATTTGCGATGCTTATCATACAGCTACAAATTAAACTACTACTTTGACTCATAAATAAGATTTATAGCATAGAAAAGTAGGGATCGATCCCACAAGAAAAGATTTTTATAATAAGCTAGTTTAAGTCTAATTATATTTACTACTCAAATTTATTTTACTTTCTCTTTATATTACTAAAACAAATCACATTAAATAAGTAAAAATCTGGAAAAATTACTTAATATTGCCCCTAAATATTATAAATTTAATTCCAGAAATAAAAACAATAAATACGTGTTCTAAATATTCTGAAACAATAAAAACAGAAATGATCACACAATATTGGACTGAAAATTAAAATAGAAAATAACAGGCAGAAAATTAATATTAAAATTCACAGAAAGTAATCTAAATTAATATTCTGAAAGTTCATAACTTTATATCTCCAAAATTATATGTAATTAAATTTAGAAAAACTAAAACAGAAAATTAAAATTGAAAATAAAATCTGAAATTAGAGAAATAATTAACTGCACTAATATAAATACGAAAATAAATAACAAAAGTGCCTAGATTTTAAAATATAATTTTCTAGACTAAATAAAACCCTAAAAACCTTAAAAATTAGTAACATAATTTTTACATTCATTATAATTAAAAAAAAACTGGACGTATCCAATTCGCAAAATAATTCTGAAAAATTATGAAATAATTTCCAAAAATTCCAAAATTAGATATCAATAGATTAGGATACTAAATAACCCATAAAATGGAATAAAACACTAAAAAAACACATATGGGACTATTTTTACCCTAATTTCTAAGAAACTGGTAAATAAATGGCAAAACAGAATAGAAAATAAATTTGAAAATTATACTCACACGAAAAACCAAAATATAACTAATATAAAATCGCTAAGGCACTCCTAAAAGACTACTTTTTTGGGGGGTAAACGAAATTTATTTTAAAGCTTATAAATTTAAAAATTAAAATCGAAAAACCAAAGAAATTAACTAAAAATGCAACAAGTAATTATCAAAGATACCAAATTTGTGAAAAACACTTAGCATAATCTATATCCACCATACGAATTTATATTTCTCATCAACATACCAATGGACTTATCCATGAGTTAGACTGTAGAAGATATCCACTAGCGAATTTTCTCCATTTTTTCCTTATACTGTAGTTTATTTAGGTTAAGTGCTAATATAAACCCTACTAGTTTTTGATAATCCTAAGACAAGAGCAAGAATTGAATCAAACTAGAGCATTAAGTATTAGAAAAACATTATCTAACGCCTTGTAACCAATTTACCAGCAAATTAATTTAACAAAGATCTATAATAATTATCTAATTAAAAGAGATGGGTTTGAGCCATCCATTATCAATTAGGGTGATACTTGTGCCTAAAAGACTATAGCATTTACATACTAAAGCCTTTTAAACTATCATATGAATTCATATTAAACTAACTAGCATGCATTCTAATTAATCTAACACGAATATCATAAACGATAAATACTAATCGTTATAGAATCATGAATAAAAGTCAACTAGACAATAAAGCATAAAACTTATTTCAAAATAATTAATTTAGCATGGTTTCAAATAGGCTATACTAAGTACAAGGAAATTACTCACGCATATTATAAATTAAAGTACATGAATTACCCAAATAAATCATGTTTAACACTAAACTAATAAAATAAAAAAGAAAAAAAGAAACAATATTACTTTGACAATATTATGATAGCCGTTGATGGTGATGATCGATGATGATGATGATGATATGTGGTGATTTTACCATGAATAGGTTGGTGCTGCATGTGATGATGGGCCTTAGCAAAATTGATAGTGATTATTTGGTGATGTTTCGTGCGAGGAAGAATTGGAGGCTAGGCGTAATGAAGGGTAGGCTGATGATGATGGTGATGATATGTGACAATGATCGATGATTATGGTAAAGAAGGTGTTGGTGGGGGTGTGTGATGCCGTGAGATGAGGGATGAGGAGGTGAGGAGGCTGCGTGTGTAGGCTTGAGATGAGCTGATGGGGTGGATTTTAATAGCATAATATTGCTAAGGTTTTCTTTTCTTGTAGGATGTCTTCTTCTCCAAGTCTTCTAATTCCTCTTTAATTAAGAGTGGTGGTCTTGTAACCCTAGCCAAAAATAAATCATTATGAAAATAATATTTTTATAATTCATTATTTTTTTGGACCGACTTGATAAATGCGCTTGTAAAAGCGTTCAGTAAATAAAACCTGAACTTCGACGTCTTCTGTTCTCCCCTTTCTTTATTAATGCTTAACCTACAAAATATATAAAGTAAAGTAAATTAGACAAAATAATATATATAATATAAATTAATTATTAAAAACATGCATGAATTATGACTTAATGAATTGCACGGCAAGAACAAGGGAAGCTCAAAATAGAAGATTGCGCCCATGGATACACTACTAGAAAGCAGCCAAATTTCGACCCTTACGTACCGACCCTTATCGTTTGTGTTGATACCAATTTTTCTGGAATTGAGAAATCTCGACACTTTTTATGGTCAGAACTACCGCGACCATTAAAAAGGTCGAGATAATTCACATTGGAACCTGCACCTAAATTTTATAGAGTCCGCCAAATTAAACAAAAACCAGAACCTGTGCCTGTAAAGTATTTGGTCGGTCAAGTTTCCAACCCACAATTTTTCTTTGGCTTCAACAGATCACAAATAAACATACTAATCACTTCCTACATGCACAAGTTCGAGATTTTGCGTTCGCCCAGAACATTCGCCCAGAACAGATCAAAACCGAATGAACCCTAGCCTGTCTACCTCCCAGATCAATTTTGCGTTCACCCAAAAACCAGAACCGTAACTCCAGGTTTTGATCAATTGCGCCCAAAACCGTGAATCTCCAGCAATTTCGCCCAGAACCGCGAGTCGCAATCTCTCATGGAACTCAATTTCTCTTTTTTGGCCGGTAATTCACTCAACTTCAACTCATACCTATGAATTTGTTGAGGTTTGTGGCTTTTTTTATTTTTTGTAAATTTGGGTTTATGAAACGTTTTTTGGTGTTGATTGTGTGTTCTTTTCTACAATTTGGATGGTAACAAGGGGATGGCTGGGGTTCCAGGAGAATGTTCGTGCCCTGCCTCAGTTGAGAAATTGAAGCCTACAAAGAGCAAGGGACTGACGCTTATACAAGGTGAGTAGGAATTTCTTTGCTCAGTCTATGCATGTTCTTTACACAAGTTACTTATGTTCTTCTGCAGTTGCCCTTTGAGCAGCTTGGCATTTTCATGCTTCGATGATGTATTGGTTGAATTGCTGTTATCACATATTCCTCCATTATTGATTCATCAATATAATGGAAAAATGATTCTTTTCCAGGTCATATTTACTGCATTTTCCAATTTGTCAGAATGCTCAGCCTGTTAACAAGGCATTCAACAATTGCATTACTCAAACCTCAGACATCTTAATAGTAGATTTGGTAATTTAAATCTATAGTCAGTGGTGTTGACATACTATGCTGAGAATGGGGATACAATGGTATGATAGTGTATTTATAACTTGCAATAAGTGAGATTAAGAAAAATTAAAGATCATATATTGTGTTCATGTTATAAATAACATACTGGGCCATCAAAAAACTAAGTGAAATTGCGTTTTATTTGGTGGTGATATATCCATGAACCCCTATAAATTGTTGCAAATTGGTTTCTTTTATTTGTTCTTTAGGACTCATAATGTTACATTTTAGATGTGAGGTTTTCATCTGTTGCCTAGCACTTTCAATCCTGGCCCTTGATATTGAATGTCAGCCACGTTCCTTCAAAGCCCTTAATAATGATTTTAGTGTAAGTGAAATTTACTTCATTTGATTTGGAAAATTTATCCTTCGTTAGCTTTTGTTCATAGTGACATCTTTTCATTCGAGAAAGATTTGAATTCCCTTGATAAAATCTCATATCACAAAACAAATTGACGCAAGACTCACATCAGTAAGATTGAGTTTCTACTCACTAGGCACCTAATTAAGATTAGGCTAGTTTAGAATATCCTCTCAATAATTAAATGTTAATGAAACATATTTTGTACAGGTAGTTACCTAATGGTTTGTCAAGCTATCTCATAGAAAGTAAATGCTACTTACATTCCTTTGCAATATCTATTTCATCAAAGTGCCTTTTGGCCTTAGTTAATTATACAATATTTTTTCAACATTTAGGTTAATATTTAACCTATACTTTGAGTTTTCCTAACATTCATCTCGTTTGTTGCAATGTATGTATTGGTCAAACTTTAAGTGCGAATCTGATCCTTTAGGCTTAAGTCTTATGGATGTCTTGCATTTCTTGTAAAACTTTATATTTTCATTGTTTGACTTTTGCTGCAGAGTAGTTTTTGAGTTTGCAAAAGAGAATATTGGATTTTGCAGTTGGGGTATTTCGAGAATTGAACTTAGGACCTCTCGCGCCTAAAGCGAGATCATACCACTAGACCAAATGCCCATGTTTTGTTCTTGATCAATGCTGTTATTCTTCTTGTGCGTCAGTCTTACGTTTTCTTCCATTCTTTTTAGCTCTTATTCTGATGTCTTTTGATTTCTGAGCATGCTCCTGAACTGCAACTGCACTTGCAGCAAAAATAATGTGGTTCTAGCATCCTGGATGAACGCCTTTATTTTGTTGTTATCATTTTGTTTGTCTCAATTATATATTGGTCAAACTTTAAGCCCAAATATAATCCTTTATGCTTCAGTGGTGTGGATGTCTGATGCTTCTTGTAATAGATTATATCTCTATTCTTGAACTATTGTTGCAGAGTAGTTTTTGAGTTTGCAAAAGAGAATATGTGACATAGCAGACGGGATATTCCAAGACTTACACTCGGGACCTCTTGCACCCAGAGCGAGAAGCATACCACTAATCCAAATGCCTTATTTTTCTTGGTTACTTATATTATTAGAACTTCTCCATCGGTTTGGTTGTTTCTTTCCAATTTTTCTAGTTGTGATGGAAATGTCTGTGGATTTTTGAGCATGCTCCTTTAGCCAAAATGCTCTTGCAGTTTTGAATGAACACCTTGATTTTCTTATTATCATCTATTTCTCAGGCTCTTTTGGTTTAACTTCAAGTGAACATTAGATGATGTAGGCTTGATTATTTGAATCTCGGATGCATCTTATGGTACTTTATAAATTTGTGGTTTGGCTTTTATGGTAGAATAGTTTTTGAGTCTGCCAAAGAGAATGTTAGATGTTGCCTATAGGGCATCCCAATAACTAATCAAACTCAGGCTTGGATCTTCCTATAGGCTTTGGATCTTCTGTATCTAGCATCTCGTAAGCATATTTAGACTTTATAGCACAATAGGTTTGGGGTTCGCCAAAGAATTTGCTAAATAATTCTGAAGAGCCATTCTAATTGAACGCAGGGCTTCTTGCACCCAAAGCGAGAATCATTCCACAAGTAAAATTCCCTTCTGGTTTCACATTCAATTTTAATTCTCCTAATGTTAGTTTTGTCTCTTATCCGCCCTTCTTGTGTAACCTAATTGTCCTTGAATTTTTAGGGCTACTCCTTAAATAATATTTTTTTTATTATCATAAAATGAAGTGTATAAGATATTGTACTAAATTATTTTATACTTGTAGAAATGGACTCAAGTTGGATTAAATTAGCAAATGATCATCCTAATTATCTTGATGGTGCCGTCAAATTTATTAAGCTTCCTAAGGAAAATCTCGTGGAAGGAAGAACTCGATGTCCATGTAGGAGATGCAAAGTGGATAAATGGTTACCTATAGAAGAAGTGGAGCAATATATTTTATTCAAAGGTTTCCATAAGGAGTATAAACATTTTATTTTACATGGTAAAGGGGACATTCTTGATCATGTAAAATATAGAGGAAGCACAACTCGAGAAATAAATATTAACCTACCAAATTTCACTAGTGGAGATGATATAGAAAGTTTATCGAGAGCAGCTTTTGGGGTTGATATACCTAGTTCTAAGGATGACATTCTTCATGATGTGATTGATAAGCCGCTTAGTGAAGGAGTTGAACCTTTTGATATCTATGGTGACCAAATTTCCTCAGAATAATTTTATGAATAAGCAAATCCTCCATTGGATGATGAAGAAAAAGTGAAGTATCAGAGGCTATTGGATGTGCCCAATAAGGCACTTTATAATGGGTGTACCACCTTTACAAAATTATCTTTCCTTCTACGCTTGTTTCATATGAATGTATATTTCGTTGGTCAGCTGAGTCTTTCACAATGTTGATGAAAATTTTAGGAGATGCATTCCTTAAATCATGGAGTTTTCCTCCTCTTATTATGAAGCTAAGAAAATGATCAATAACTTGGGCCTTGGATATGAAAAGATTGATGCTTGTCCTAATGATTGCATTCGGGTGAGTTATTAGAAAAAGATAGTTGCCATGTTTGTGGTGTTTCAAGATGGAAGACAGTAAAAGGCAAGGAAGGTAAGACATTTGAAGGAAGTTCAAATGCTACGGTAGGAGAGCCGGCTAAGGTGATGCGTTAGTTCCCTCTAATCCCTGGATTGAGGAGGATTTACATGTCATCTAAGTCAGCTGAACATATGAGATGGCATGACAGGGATCCTGTGAAAGATGGAAAGTTAAGACATCCAGCTAATGCTATTGCATGGAAGGAATTTGATGCCTTATATCCTAACTTTGCTTCTGATTCCCATAATGTTAGATTTTCCCTTGCTAGTCGTGGCTTTAATCCATATCGTCTTATGAAAACAACCTACAGTACATAGCCTGTAGCGTTAATCCCTTACAATTTTCCTCCATGGGTATGTATGAAGCCACCATCATTTATTCTTTCACTGATTATTCTTGGAAAATCAAGTCCTTGAATCAATATTGATGTATACTTGTAACCACTAATACGTGAGTTGAAATTGTTATGGGATAGTGTTGTTGTTTTTGATGCTTATAGTAATAAATACTTCAATATGCAAGCAGTTCTAAGATGCACCATCAATGATTTTCCTGCTTACGTTATGTTGTCAGGTTGGAGTACCAAGGCCTATAAAGCATGTCCTTCATGTTGATTCCACACATGCATATATGTTTGGTGGTAAAATTTGTTACTTAGGCCATCGAAGATGGCTACCTTGTAATCATCCTTATCGTTCCCAAGGCCATTTATTTAATGGGACAGAGGAATTTAGGGATGCTCCAGTTGCTATAGATGGGATTGAAATTTCAGCGCAACCAGATGGACTTGGTTATGCGTATAGAAAGTCTAAAAAGGCTTCAAAAAAGAAGAAAGGAAGACAACAAGCGGGTACATCTACTTGTGAAATAGGGGATGATTGTGATAAGGACTATGATGATGATGCTACTGATGATGTCCTTTAGAGTAAAAAAAGCATATTTTTTGAGTTACCCTACTGGAAGGTTAATCAATTAAAACACAATTTAGATGTCATGCACATTAAAAATAATGTGTGTGATAATTTATTGGGAACCCTTTTGAATATAGATAAGAAAACTAGAGATGATGCGAATGTAAGAAAAGCACTTGAAGAGATAGGGATAAAGCCTCACCTTTGGCTTCAACCTCAACCTAGTTGAGATCCAGTTATGCCCCCCAGCTCTATATTCTATATCTTTAGAAGAGAAAGAAAGATTCTTAAAAGTTCTACAAAAGCTTAGAGCTCTGGACGGATATATGTCTAACATCTCTAGATGTGTTAATTTGAAACAGCGAAAACTCTTAAATCTTAAGAGTCATGACAATCATGTTTTAATGTAAGATATTCTTCCTGTAGCTTTATGAGCATCACATGCCACGGAAGTGATTGACCTACTCTCTAATCTGTGTTCATTTTTCAAGTATGTGTGCTCACCTACCCTTGACGTGGATGAACTGAAGCACGTTCAATCGAGGCTTATTCTTTCTCTTTGTAAGCCAGAAAAAGAATTTCCTCCAACTTTTTTCATGGTCATAGTCCATCTCATAATTCATTTGGTAGATGAAGTTAAACTTGGAGGTCCCGTTCATTATAGATGGATGTACCCTATTGAAAGGCAACAATTTTAAATACTCTTTTTTTTGGTTTCTCCCTTTTTTTAAATATTTTATTTTATTATTTATTAGAACTTCATGAAAAAGGTACTTGGCCCATTTGAAATCTCGTCACTTGTAAAGCCCAGCCTGAAGGATCCATGGCTAAAGGGTACATTCTTGAGGAGACTATCGCATTTTGTTCAACCTTTGTGGAAGGGGTTGAGACCATATTTTGTAGGAGCAACAGGAATGATGATTATAATGTTAATATGAGTACCTACTTATTTAACTCTAGTGGCTGAGTGGTTGGCATGGAGAGGACTTGTCGTCTTGATGATAAGAGCTTAAGGCAGGCACATCGCTATATACTGCTTCATTCAGATGATATGAAAGAACTTATTGAGTAAGTATCATTTATGCACCATAATTGGGTTTTTAGTTTTGGTGATGAAATTAAATGAGGAAACCCCTTTTCCTAATTATGTTCGGGAATTCTTAAATGAAAAGGAAAGCCTCTAATCGATGCTCTTCAGTAACTGCGAATGAAATTCTTTGAAGTGATTAGATAATTAACGAATTAGATGGATGGCTGCAAAATCAGGTCATCTTTCTATCTTTAAGAATGTATGCCATGAATTTGTATATATAGTGTGCTTGTGTAACTACTTTTATATAACTTAATGTTTTCGTATTATAGGTGGAGTACATTGATATGAGCACGCCAGAAGGAGGGTTGAGGAAAGCTTTAGCCGGTGGTTTAAACCCTGTAGTTAAAAGCGTTAAAAGCTTCATAGTTAATGGCAAAAAATTCCAAACAGTTCATCGTGAGCGTTACCGAAAGATACAAAATTCTGGGGTTATGGTGGAAGCTGATAGCCAAGCTTACTATGAAAGACTGACGGACATCTATGAATTAGATTATTATGGGGCATAGAAAGTTGTGGTTTTCCGTTATGATTAGGTAGACATAAATAGCGGTTTGAAAACTTTTAGAAATGGCATGCTTGTGGCAACTTCTCAAAGCTCATTCATACGGTCGATATTTACATGATGATCCATTTGTCTTCTCATCTCAAGCAAAGCAAGTTTTCTACGTTGAAGATGAGAAACAAAAAGGTTGGTTACATGTTATTAAAACCAAGCCTAGAGACATTTTTGATTTAGGCGAGGATGTGTCATAGGCTTTCTAGTGTGTAGTATATGATCACTGTGAGTCGAGCATTATTTTGGTATGGAAGAATATTATCTCTTTGCTATTTTGTTGTTGGATTACTTATCTGTCTTTTGTGTTTCCCATGTTTGACAAGTGTAGTTATTTATTCTTAATATTATATCTAAGTCTATGGCTTGAGTTAGGTGGGTTTTATCAATTTTTAGATATTGTAATATTATGCTCGATATTAAATCAGGTAGTATTACATCTATTGCTATGACTTGATATTATATATATAGTTAATGACTTAAATTTGTATATGTAGTTGTCCACATTTGGTTTTATAAACTAATGTATCTCAGGTCACTGATCTGGGTAAATGTCTTTGCAACTCTTATTGTTAGGTATTGAGTACAAAGTGAGGCATAAAGGATGAGTTATAGGAGCAAAAGAACACTCAATGTACTTGCTGCCAAATCATCCACAGTAGCAGCACAATCACTCGGTCATCCCAGCTCTAGTACTGCAACAGCACAACTAGCACAACCTGCTTCCTCCTTGAAAGCATCAGAATCGCTAGTGCGGCAGCATCCACTTGTACTATGCCCGACTTCTAGTGGAGTCCTACGGCTACCCACACAGCCCCTTCAGCCACCCACTGCTGTGGCTAGAGCATCAGCTGAAGCTTCTGGATGTTCTGGACAGATACTTCCCCCACCTAGTACTGGAACTGGAGCTTCAAAACTAATTGCGCAACAGCGACCAGTTGGGCTGAGTAGATCTACTGGAGCATCAAAACCACTTGCACAGTAGCTTCTTCGACTTACTCCATCAAGTGGATCATCGCAATTGCCTTTGCAAACATCTGTCAAAAAATGTGTTCAGCATGCAACATCAACTCGAGTTTCAATTAAAGCGCCATGACAATGTGGACAACTACCTCCCCCACCTAGTACATCTATTAAAGCTTCAAAGCAAATAGTTCAGCAGTTGACTAGATTTATTAGAGCATCAAAACTAATTATGCAGCAGCTTGTTCAGCCTACTTCTTTAAATGGAGGTTCGGGTATGTTTACTCTATCAGTTAATCAAAACATTTTTTTGAGAGGTTTTCACTGATTTTCCTTTCTTTCAATTTAATATTCTAGTATTTGTCTCACTATTGTACATGCATTATTTTTGCTTTTAGCATCTCAGCCATCCCTCCAGCTGCAACCTACTGCCTCCATTGCTGTATTACAGCCCGTACATACGCCCACTTCCCCAACTGGAGTAGCACAACCCTTGTTTCACCCATCTATGATAAGATTTAGCCCTTTTTAGCCGTCCTTTGCTAGTACAAGATCGAATCCAACTTATCAGCCCCCTTCTCTTATTGGAACTTCACAAGTAAATCCCTGAACTACAGGATCCACCTTGTCAACCCCCTTCTGTTGTTGGAACTTCCTAAGTAAATCCGTCAACTAGGTCAGTATCGTTACATAATCAATCCCACTCGGCTACTGTTAAAGTTGCTAGAGGTGTAGCACAACAAGAAGTGCATCAAAAAAAGGCTCCGCTAGCCAAGCAAGTAGAGAATCTCCCTTAAATGGCAATAATGATCATGAAGACTTAGCAAGGAGTTCTCAAAGTCAGTCTAATGATAAAGGAAAGGGTCATGTTGGAGAGAACCAAAAGAAGTCATCTATATCCAAAAGCACCAGATCTTCTCAATCATCTTGGAAGGATAACATATAGTTTGATGCAAAAGAAGAAGTGCTGACAATTGGTAAACAATATTTTTAGTTTGTCGAAGATATATTCAAACTGTCTTTTGGCTTGCTAACCAAAACTATTTTTGGAAGATATTTTCAACCTGTTTTTTTGGCATGTAAATCAGAACGGTTTTTGAAAATATTTTCTGACTATTATTAGCACGGCTAACCAAAACACCCTTTCCCAGCTTGGACTGTTAGTTCCAGTTAGTCATTATCATAATTGATGTCTTCTAAATGATATTCATTTTAATAGATGATCAAGGAATGAGGAGGTGATAAAAGGATCAATTCTACCTCGAGATGTTATGAATTACAAACAAGGGGTGAGATTTTATGTGGCATTCAACAACTACAACCAACCAATTAGAAAGGAAGGCTACATTTTCATGAGGTTTCCTAGCTACATTACAAGGCTAGAGAGATTTTGCCTTATTTAGACGATTAGCTAGCATAAATTGAACAAAACATATAAAGCCGACATAATTGAAATGGTTCAAGTAAGTATTTGTTAATCTAATTTAAACATCTATCTATCTAAAGTTTAGATTGGTCAAGTTCATTCGTTCCGAATTTATGACTTATAAATGATGTGCAGTCCAAGTTCATGTATCCAGTAGATAAGGGCTTTGATAAACGTGTCCTTAAACATGTTGCTAAGCATTTCAAGCAATATAAACATGGTTTGAAGAGAGACTACTTTAAACCTGAAGAGACAACAAGAGAGGACACATATGATATTGTTCCCAAAAGGCACTCTCGTGATGGGTGGATGCGATTAGTTGACTAATGGTGTTCAAAACAACATGAGGTATATATATCTAACAACAATTACAATTACAGAATTGCTTACACCTTGAACCTCCATATTTGGTTAATTTTTTTCCCTTTAACCTCCATTTTTGCTTATTTTATTTTTTTCCTTTAACCTCCGTATTTGATTGATCTTCTTCCCATTATTCCTGAGCTATTTTTTTCATTAACCTCTATATCTACTAATTCATTTTCCTCAAAGGCATATAGCAATGAATATATGTATATGTCTTGATTCTATGATGACAGTTTGTACTCCATATATCCTTGAGGTCAAAAGTGTGACCACTGTGTGCGATTATTTTTATATAAAGTCTCCTACAAGTCATACTGGAAGTCTCCTACAAGTCATAAGAATGAGCACTATCAGATAATTTTTATACAAAGTGACAAGGCCTTACAAACTGTAATATATATATGAGCTCAAAGCAGGCGTAACCCTCTGCCCAGGCTTCTTTTTCCTTGTATTCATGAGCTATTTTTTTCTTTGACCTCCATATCGATCTGCTTATTTTTTTTTCTTGGATTAAGCATTACACTTACAGAATTGCCTAAACCTTGATGCTATTTTCTTAATCTACAAACATTGGTTGAAATTGGTCGAGATGCACGAGCTTCGCAAACTCATTGTCATACAACTGATTCTACAAATTATGCAGAAAAGTGAGCTGAGTTTGTATGTTTTCTTTGCTTTTTTTGGAGCAATTTATATCCTATCACTTTGATCCAAACTTGAGCAACTATTACAAGAATGTCAAAATTTCCTCTCGTTTTTGCTATGTTAAAATAGGACAAGCTATATAATGTATTACTGTAGACTTTATCACAAGATTTATAATTATGGGTTGAAGCTTATGGAAGAGATCCAACACATTTGGAGTTCTTTAAAGAGATACATAGCAAAAAAGGTGGGGGCTTTGTAGCTACTACGGTAACCGAAGGTTTTCTGGCATATGTTCTTATTCTACTACTTGTCATTTGTAGTTTTCTATTTTTGTGGTCTAATTATGATACTTATTCTATTTCCTCTTAAATTGTCTTAGAATGAGGCGACTCCAAAAGTTCAAGAGCAACTTCTTAGCTTTTCCCTTTCAAAAACTCAAGTTAAAATTGAAAACGAAGTGTTCGATGAGCTTATTATGTATGAAGAACAAAATCCCAAGCGACCGATCAATTTATGCTTTAATGTAGATCAAAGTGACATCTTTGGTATAAATGCTGTCCTTAGAAAAAGAGGTTACACCTTCCCTGACGACAATATAGAACTCAGGCGTGTGAAAAAGGAATTAGCATCACAGAAGGCCATGTTCTTACTTATGCTGAAGGCGGTGCATAATGGAAAAATTACAGGCGAATTCCTAGATGCTACTGAGGCTGCCTTACGTATGGCTGGTGATCAGGTTAGTCTTTCAAATGCTGATGTTTTATACTTATTGTTTTACATTGGGGGGGAGTGCGTTGGTCAACAACTATTATTTGTAACTGGAGCTAGAGCAATACGTACTGATGCATGGTTTTGCAATTTCACAATAATGGTTCTGCCAATTATATTGAGATTGGGGCTACTTTATATTTTGATGATTGCCTTGAGCTAATGTTAGCAATTTTTGAATCGGGTAGTGCAAGTGTTTGTTGTTTTGGTGTATTTTAGTCATGTTGATTGTGGTTTTAGTGTATTTTGGTCATGTTGATCGAGGGTGGTCTCTGACAATTTGACACTGCAACCATGTTTGCTAACAATTCATGTCTTGGATTACTTTGCATGATTGTATATTGCTACCACTGTATTGACCTGATACAAGATGTTAAATTGAGTTGCTGTAAGTAAAATCGATAGTCAGGTGGTGCAAGTTAGTCAATCCTACTTGGGAGATAGAGATGCATAATTGTAGTTTTGCTAAGTTGATGTGATTGTTAAAATAGTACACAGTCTTCAAGCTATACATAATATTGTCAACACTGGTACTAAGTTGGATATGTGTCCAGTGAGGAAAGATGGATATGTGTCCAATGAGGAAATTTGTTTGCTTGCACAGATATGCAATGTGGAAAGCAGTACATAACATTGTTCATTCCACTCTCCATGGGAGTTCAACCTCATCAGTGGTAGACATGTATATTAATAGATAAGATCAATACTACATATAATTGAATCAAGCCAAATTCAATTCTGACTGTAGTCATGATTACATTGGTCCTACCTCATGTCTCTCAGTTGAGGTATATGGTCATACACATCAACCATATTGCATGCTCTCCAATTATATCCATACGACAATGTTCCTCAATTTCAGGTGTCTAACTAGATAACACATTGCACATGTCGGTTACGAAACATTAGACTAAGGTTAGGAAGTGCAAAGTGTTCCACAGCCTTTTTCTCAGAATTCAAGTTGGATGACCATGACATTTGTAGCTCGTCATGGCCATAGAATGGAAGTAAATAGGGTTCGACATATGATTAAAAGAAGGCCTTAGCTCTTTCTCTTGTAATCTTTTGGTGCATTTGGATTTTGGAGAGAACTTAATTGAAGAATCTTTGAGGGAGACGAAATGTCCCTTGAGCGATTAAAAGATAATTTCATTAAGATTTTTCATTTTTAGGATTAAGGGAACTTTTGTGTGTCGGCTATTGATGTGACTGATCTTGTGGATAATTTGCATATTGGATGTATATAATCTTTTGTACGATGTTTTTTTTTGGCATCCATCCCTTCTTCCTTTTATATTATCCAGAGAAAAAAGGGTGAGGCATATGAGAATCTCTTCTGTTGCATGGCAAGTTTATTGGCAGAGAACCACATTGTGTTATCTTATCAAAATTTTCCCAACTGAGTTGAAATACATCCGTCCATAAAGAAGAGTAATGGTTTTGACACATAACCAGACTGGGCTAGAATTTAATAAGTGAAATTCGTCATGTCTAACAGTGCATATATAAGCATGAATGGAATGTGGTTTTGTGAATTACGGTTGCTCTCTGTAGACCGAGGAACATATGCATAGGACTATAGTGTATTCCACCTATTGGTCACATTTATTATCATAAATCATGAAGGAGGATTTGTTTACTTTCTCCCTTATCTTGCATGTAGTATTCATCCATGATGTGTCCCTGATAAAATCATGGGTTTGATTTTGTCTGGTTAGTCTGTATAATCAATATTATCTAACATCGGTCCTTGATATAGTCAATAGTTGTAGATTAACTTTAAGAGGCATTAAAATTTTGACTGCAAGATTCCAAAAGATTGAGAGATGACTTTACCTGTTTCTTGACCATGTATGGTATTCTTCCTTGTATTGACTAAATCTATGAGCGCAGTTTCTATGCTTCTGGCAAGGACTGTAAATAGAAAGATGTTCAGAATATGTGCATGTGATCTGATATGAGATTCTTTAATTTGGGCTGCTTCTCTAGCATTTCTGAATGTAAAATACATCCCCTTTCCCCCTCTCATGCATTCAAAATTGCTCCAGGCTTATAAAGTCCAAAACATTAAAAAAAAAAAGGAAGACGTTTAATCAATATTTATATTCTATCAGTGTCCACTGATTCTCTGTCGCTAAGAGCCCAAGAAAGAACAAACTACCTGCTATTTGTCCTATATCAAAGACCTATTAATTCGTAGCAAGGGACCAATGTGATGCTTTGAACCTCTTATCCCCCTCCAGGGCGTGTTTCCTTTATGTACTTTCACACTTTTCCTTGGTATAGTCATGTCCATCTAATGCTTTCACAATTTCAATTGGATATAGTCATATCCATGTTGGGGCATTTTAGTAGCGAGTACCCATTGCACATTTTAGATTTTGCACTCTACCATTTTAGGAAATTTTGTTCATCTATACTCCTACAACATGTGATAAAAATGTCTATAATCCCATACCTATGTTGTATTTGATGTGGATATTGATGGTGAATGAAGAATTCGAGTAGTATTTTGCATTCTATCCCATACTTATACGGGGACCTGAACTAGACAGTGAGTTTTGTTGTTCTTCAGTGCCTCTTTTCATCTTTTAACCTTTTGCTATTATTTTCTTGGGCCGTATGAGTTGAGGGAATGGTATTTAGCACTGTAATTCTATAGGTAATACTTTCTTTTGAAATGAATATGGTGACAAGAGTTTTAATGGGGTTATACAAGTAGTGATAGCACTACCAATGAAGTTGGGAGAACTGGATGTGAAAATACACAAAAATACACTCATGGTACACTGAAGAGCTTCTTGTTCCTCGTCTTATGACTGCAGCAATATGAAAACATGAGCATTCTTAGCAGAATCTGTTCATAGAGCTCAATAGACAACACCCATCTGCTCTATTCATCGTACGAATGGGCTGACCCAATTCTGAATGGAAAACCCACTTGAGATGTAAGTGACATCTCAAGCAATTTCCTCATTTGCTGAAAAAAAAAGTGAACTTGATTGCCATTCCTCTTCCAGTTAGCTCTTTCAATGCATCGTAGACCTATCAAAATTAGGTTGATGGTATATTAAGCTATTTGTTCCACACTTCTACCTAATGAGTTATGGCAACTTGTGTCGCTGCACTATCATCTGTTCAAAATAAATGGAAGTTATATTGTTTTCTGCACACACTTAGCAACCAAGCAAGCTGGAGTATATTGCCCTCATGTGCTTCTACAAACACACCGAAAGTTGTTTCTGTTACCCATCAATGAGGGCTACAGGCTAGCTTTACAAATAACTAATTATGAGGAAGTATTAGATCGACATGAGACTGATAACTACTTGCTATAGAGAAATGAACTGATGCCTTTGTCTTAGTTGTCTAGTTACTAATTCCCTATTTCCATCATTAAATGTTGAAGACTTTGAATGACTTGTCCCAAAGTTGACTATTCGCGTATCTTTCTTCCAGGTTCAAGAAGAATCAAGTGGAAACGACCTTAGCAATGAATCGAGGCACGCTAGACCTTCAACCTCAACGTCACAAGTTAATTGGCTAGCTAATGTGGGCTTGTTCAAGACTTTCAATGACTGGACATTGGCAAACTAATTTAGGAATCTTGAATTATTCCAAATTTAGTCCTTTAGACTTTTGGTTTTTTGGTTGTGTTGCATGCATATTTATCACTTCAATTTGTGATGGAGGTTTTGTCATAGGACTCTAATTCCTTATAGCTAGCTTGTGTCAAATTTGGTGACTTTTGAATTGGATCAGCCTATCAAGCCACTTAACTTTGAATTGAAGGAATTATGTACATACTTTTTAATTATCCCAGTTAAAGTACGAATCTCTTGTTAATCTTTAATTTGTTACGTACGTTGCTATCTTATTCATTTGTACTTAATTTACGTTTTATATATATATATATATATATATATATATATATATATATATATATATATACATATATATATATATATATATATATATATATATATATATATATATATATATATATATATATATATATATATATATATATGTTCCCTAGTAAATTTAATTTTTATATAGGCAAAAAATAATTTCCATCTCGACCCTTTTATGAGCTGCCATAAAATTCCGCTAAATGGTTTGCAAACTCCCGCTAAAACAAACACAGTCCATTAAGAAGGTCAAAATATTAACACGAGCGCCCAAGAAAAGGGTCACAATTTTTGTATATTTCAACCGAGAAAAGGGTTGAAAAATCTCGGCCCTGAATATCTCGACCCTTTTTCCATGCGTTGACCGAAAATATAGCGACCCGTTTACGCATCCAAATAAAGGCAAAATAGGGTCGCGAAATGCCCCTTTTTCTAGTAGTGACAGTTTCTGGACATAATGTTAGTTCGAGTTTGAGGCAAGTTTTGTCTATGCTTCACATGACATGGCCAAGGTTATTCTAAGCAGTTCATTTGGTTCGTCAAATTAAGCTCTAAAATGGACTGCCCCAAAGTCAACTGTCAGTTCCAGCTTGGCCCATCTGGCTACTATGGCCCATTTCTCTCGAACGGCAGGGCCAAAATTAGTGAAACTTTTTCCATGTAAAATAGACTTCTCAATCTTTAATATGAATCCTATGTCATTAGATTTGGACCAGAAAAAAGAGATTTATGGCTCAATAAATCTGACCCTACTGCGATGTAAATACTCGAAAGTCTGAAAGCATTAAGTGCAAATGGATTCATCATCCCTAAGAAGCAAATGCATGGCCAACTGATTCCAAGGATGCATTCCCCTTTCTTAACGTGGGAATTTAGGATAATAAGCTCCCAAGCTAAGGTAAACAAGTCTTAAGAGCCCTAGTTTTCAGATTTATATTATTTTTTCCATAGTTTATCTAGTAACTTATTTTTATATTCCCTATGTTAATCTAGTAAGTTGTATTTTGTATTTTCCTATGTAAGATGAGTTCCCTAGAGTATTGGCGAGCCCTATGAAATCCATACTCGAGTTTAGTTGAAGACAAGTTGAATGAATGAACATTTGAGCCTCAAAGCTCTCTCTCTCTAAATCTTAAGTTAATGTTATCCTTGTGAACAAGGTGGTGAGTCTTGAGTGGAGCCTTTATAGAGTTGTTGGTGGCTAAACCTTTATGCAATTCTTGGTGAATCGTAGTCTTGATGGGTGGTGTTGCCTTTAAACCAAGTCATATCAATGTTCAAGGGGGTATATGAGCCTAAACTCAAGGTAGAAATTCTACCCATCCGCGTGCATGCTTCATCTTAAGTCACTTGGCTTTTAGCTCCTCATTTCCTACATTATATGTCTTTCTCCTAATCCTTCTAACCCTTAGCCCTGTTACAACTCTTGAAAAGTCTTCTTGATTATTGTGTTGCATATTACATCTGAGTGGTGGAGAATTGAGAATCTTAGTAAACCTATGGTAATTTGCTTGATTGGAAGAGAGTCGAGTGAACCTTTCGATATTCTAAACACATAAGTGTGAGTGTCCCAAATATCCCTAAAGTGAGGTTCTACCAATTGGGCTTGTACATAATTTTCAAGTGGGATAAAAGATTGTTTATAGATGTCATTAGTGGGGACTAAAAATTACTTGATGTGTACATTGTATTTATATGATCTAGTGCTTAGGTTACTTAAGTAATGTCATTAATTGGAGTATGTACACATTCTTCCCCGATGTTGTATATATCAGTCTTGAAAAAACCAGAAAAAAAAAAAGATTTTTGATTTTCTATTTTCTTCTTATAGATTTTATGGGTATATCTTCGACAAATTCTTATGAGGCCTTACTCATCCACTAGGGGGTAACCTAGGGGTTTAATGGGCTTGTTGCACATGCTAAGTACAAGTGTGATTCCGACGAAAGTGATTTAGGATTTGATTTTCTTTCTTTGAGATTTTTAGTTTTATTTTACTTGAGGATGAGTAAAATTTAGGTGTGAGGTGTATTGTTCAACCTGAAATTGCGTCATTTTATGTCATTTTATTATGTAATAGTTCCTCAAAATAAAGCATTAAATTAGAATTTTAATGTGTTTTGTTTATTTTGTAGGAATTGAAAAAACTTCAAAAAAATCAATACTTTGCTCAAGAAAGATTGAGTTTTGGATCCAATGAGAAGCAGGGGAAAAAAAGAAGAAAAATAAAGCCATGTCCAGTGGCCCAGATCCCTCCCCCACTCATCTCAGGCCTGTTTGGTTCCATATGCATGACCCATTTTGGTCCTAGACAGTCCGAGATTCGCTTTCTCCCCTGCCCTTTCTCCTCTTCCTTACTCCTTTCTGTCTTAATTTCCTTCCTTCGCGGGCCTGGCCCTGCATGTCAAGGCTGGTGAAAACCCCTTTTTCCTTCTCTTCTCTCCCCTAGCGGGTTGGTTTGTTTCCCCACTTAGCAGACAACGTGCGATGCACGTGATCTCCAGCCTACCCTCCCCTTTATTTCTACTTTATCAGTGCCAACCCAAAACCAGAAGCCCCCATTGTCCCTGCTTCTTCTCCCTCTTCGACTATTCATTTTCCATTGTCGATTATCTCTATTCTTTCATTGTCCCCACCAATTCATTAACTTCATTTGTTACTCTCCATCATCATCATCAACTAGCAGTTTCGAGATTTTATTGAGAGAATTAAATGGAACAATGAAGGTGCGACGGGGAGATCGGTTTGGGGGAAATACAAAGGGACCCAAAATTGCTTGAAAAGGGGGCGAGCAATAGAAGAGACAGTATAAATTTTCCAGATCAAATTGCCTTTTTTAATCTTCATTTTTTTTCTCTTTCCCATTTCAGAATTAGGTGTTAGTTCTCAAATTGATGTAATTTAGGACTAGGGTGTGTTGGTTTGCTTGGAATTCACATTTGAACATTGAAACTTAATGCGTTTTGGTTGAAAATCCTTATGCGATTGATCTACTTTTGCTCCTCTTTTACTTTACCTTGCTTTGGTTCCATTTGAATACTCTTGTAGCCATATTTTAAGATGGGATTTGGTTCTATTATGTTGTTCTGGTTAAGGATTGTGCATGTTCGTGCTAAGGTTGTTGTCCTACACCTAATTCCATTGATCAAGTCATTGGCTAATACTTTGGTATCTTATGTTCATGGGCTGATTCTATGCCATTTCTCATTTATTAGTGTTCTTTCACATGTTGACTTTCACGTTGTTTACACATTGCCAATGTTGATCTAGATCACTGGTTTAAAGAATTGATTGACAAGTTGACCTTAGTTGTGTAGCAATTGAATTTTATAATCATCCTTGAGGATAAACTCCATTAAGTTTTACAACAATAAGAACCGTGTGCAGCAGTGCGCTTACAGAAATTAAAATAAGTTTTTGTAAAGCGGAAGTAGGAATGCCCACGAAGGAATCATGTAGGCCCAATTCTACCAGTAAAGGAGGGACAATGGGTTGACTCAGGAGAATAGAAAAAGACTAGCGGTTGTGGGAGTGGTTATGTCATTGATCATGGTAGCGTGATCATAAGGCCTAGTCAAGGCAATATAGACCAAAGATTGATATGGGAAAGCATTTTTACGAAAGTGGACATGTCGATTAGTATAAATCTTTCCCATTGCATAGACTAAAAATACACAGCGAGCAGACCTTGGTTGAAGTTTATATGCAGTTAATGCAATAAAATTAGGAAAACACTTAGAACCAAACATTTGTAGAAATGTGTAGTCAGGAAGACAACCAAAGATCTTTTGGGAAGGACTTTGGTCACCCAAAATCAATGTGAGCATGCAGTTTATGGTAAAACAGCTGCATAAGTAGCTTTGACCCAAAAATCAAATGCCAAAGAAATTAAATAAGAAAAGGTCGTACCATGTCAATTGTGAGTCGATGTTTTCGTTCTACCACACCATTTTACACATATGTGTCAGAACCAGACATACGAAACAAAATGCTAGAAGGCAGATAACGTTCCTTAAAAGAACTACTTCCAAACTCATGACTACCATCACATTAAAATATTTTTATTTTTATATCATACTGATTTTGAAGAAGTTTCTGAAAACTCTTGAAAATCTGAAACTCTTTAGATTTTTGTTTCATAGGATAAAACCAAGTAAACTAGAGAAATCATCAATGAATATAACATAATAGCGAAAGTGCTTAACATAATCATAGGGAGCTTTCCAAACGTCTAATGAATAATAGACAATAGAGTTGGAAAACAATGATCCACTAAAGAAAACAACATTTTGAGACCCAGAAATTCGACATGTAACACAAGCATCCTGAAAACCAGAAGTGTGGATAACATTATTTTTCCTAAGACAATCTAAGCTATAACCACAATGGCCAAGCCAACAATGCTAGTCTTCTCCCAAACCATGAAGAACTGCCAATGCGAGAATGCTTTCATGGATAGGTTAGACACAGATGGGATAAAGATTACCACAATTTGGAGCCTAAAAAAGGTCAAGATTTGAAATGTTGTCCTTGACAGAAACAAGAAAAATTAGTAAACTAAACATAATAATTATCTCGGCACAACCAACATACAGACAAAAGATTATGCTTCAATTTAGGAACATGTAGTATAGACTAAAGGGTAAGGGGACGAGAACAAATTTTGATGCTCAAAGTTCCAACATTAGCAATTGGCAACAATTTTCCATCCTCAACCAAAACCTTCGTAGAGCCACGATAAGAGGTCATAAAAGATAAAATACCTTGGTCAGGTGTCATTCGGGGTGCTGCAGTTTAGCCTGGATACCACCGGGTCTCGCTAAGCTCGACAAGAGTAAAAGTGGACATTACTGGAAACGTATTGGTGGGGCAGGGATGGCAATGAGTAGGATAGGTAGTAGCACAGTAAACAGAAGAGTGACATATGTGGCAAATAGTGTTAGGACTAGACCCAAGCACTCCCTCAAACGATTCACTATCTACTGCAGAAGAGTGAGTAACAGAAACAGAAGCACAAAAAATATTAGACAATAAATCAATTGAACGACATAAAACACAACCTGTAGGCATACCCCGATTACTGGAGGTTGTTTAAGAGCTTTGAGTGGTTTCATTATTCTTGCCCTTATTATTTTGATTGTTCCTGCCCTGATTTTGCTTCTTCCCTTTCCCGTGGTTGGAACCAACTGAACCCGAAGAAGCATCTGAATGGTTTCGACCAGTCGCTAAAAAAGCTAGATTTATAACAGAACCTCCATCTCGTCACTTTAGGAACTGTAACCTCTGTTCATGAACCGATAACTTGGTATGAATGTCATCAAACATTACCATCCCGGGCATGTAGGTAAGAGTGTTAACAAACGTATCATAATCAGGACCACCCATTGAGAGTATATTGAATTAAGTCCATGTTTGAGACTAAAGCATGTATGGCAGCTAATGAATCAGCAAGATACTTGACACTACGTAAGAAATCCTCCACGGATTGAGACTCGAGTTTGTCAAGATGAGATTAACTCACTAGTCACGGCAGCCATGGAGCGGTACTCAGCTTCAGCCGAGGATCGGGAAACCGTTGTCTGCCTTTTTGTTTTCCAGGAAATAGGAGAGCCTCCAAGAGTCACTAAATACCCAGTTAATGACCGCCGAGTGAGGGGGCAAGCATCCCAATCGGAATCACAGTAGCCAATCAATTGAAGATCAGTGTTGGCATGAATCACAATCCCACAATCGGGAGAGCCCTTGAGGTATCGAAGAACACGATGGGCAGCATGCATATGTTCTTCATGAGGGGCCTGCATGAACTGAGAGAGGATATGGACGGCGTAGCACAGATCGGGATGAGTAATAGTAAGATAAATGAGTCGTCCTATGAGCCGTTGATAACTCCCGGCATTGTCCAAAGTTGGCCCTGTGGCCAGAGCAAGCTTATGGTTGGCCTCCATGGGAAATTCACTGGGCTTACCACCAAGAAGCCCGCACTCATCCACTATCTCAAGAGCATACTTACGTTGACTAAGAAAGATCCCTTTAGGCCCACGAGCCACTTCAATCCCAAGAAAGTATTTGAGGACACCAAGATCTTTGATACTGAAACAGGAGTGGAGATAGTGCTTAAAATCATCACAGGCATGGCGATCATTGCTGGCCAACACCATATCGTCAACGTACACCAGCAAAGCCATAAACACAGTTCCCTTCCGATAGGTAAAAAGGGAGTAATCGGCATAGGAGTAAACAAATCCATACTCACGCAGTTTTGAGGAGAGCTTGGCAAACCACTGGCGCGGAGCCTGACGAAGTCCATAAAGTGACTTTTGCAACCGACAGGCCTTGTGAGGACTGTTGCAAGTGAATCCAGGAGGAAGTTTCATCTATACCTCCTCATGCAAATCACCATGCAGGAAAGTGTTATTGACATCTAACTGGTGCAAGTCCCATCCTTTGGCAACAGCAACGGCCAAGAAGCAACGAACAGTTGTCAATTTGACAACAGGGACAAAAGTTTCATTGTAGTCAAAGCCCTCCACTTGGTGATCACCTCGAATAACTAAGCAGGCCTTGAATCGCAGGATGCTTCCGTCTGAATTATACTTGACACGATAGACCCATTTGCAGCTGATGGGCTTCTTTCCTGGAGGTAGCTCTTGTAGAATCCATGTCTGATTTTTCTCTAAGGCTTGAATTTCTTCCTCCATTGCCGTTCTCCAACGGGGATCTTTAACCGCCTCATGATAAGATCGCGGCTCGGTGATTTTGGTAATAGTAGCTAGAAAATTCTGATGAGAGGCAGAAAAATTAGTACTCATGACATAATTAACAATGGGATAAGGCGTACCTGAGGAGTCCTTTTGAAGCTGGTGCGCAAGAGAGAGGGGGTCCTGGAAGTGACTGGTGTAGCAAACATAATCATCCAAGTGGGCTGGAGGTCGGCGTGACCGAGTTGGGCGAGAACTGTGTGGGCCGTTGTCATCAGTGGGCTGCGGCAAAGGAGCCCTGGGATCAGCGTGGGTGATCGTGGGTTGGGCTTTATCTACCTCGGCAGTGTGGCCAGGCCTGGTGTCCCGTGATTCACCATTGTCCAGCACGTTGCTCCCCCTGTCTGCAGGAGCTCCATGTGTCTAGACTGGGCGGGCTCCGGCATGTCAGCAGGGCCAGACCCGGCCTGCAGCTCATTGAGTGGGGATGCAGATAAGTCATCAAGCATGGAAGGTTCGGCCCATCCCGATGTGTGGTGCATATCCTCAGCATTTTCGATACTAGTTGCTGCAAATGGATATTCATCCTCACAAAACACCACATCCCGACTAACAAAAATTGTTTGTGTTTCTAAATCAAGTACCTTCCATCCCTTTTTGCCAAACGGGTACCCGAGAAAGACACATCTCTGACTACGTGAGGCGAACTTGTCCTTTACTCGTGGGTTATTTCGCGCAAAACATAAGGTGCCAAAAACTCGAATGTCTTGGTAGGATGGCTTGCAATTGAAAATCATCTCATATGGGGACCTTCCTTTTAACAACTTATTTGGGGTCCGGTTTATTAAATATGTGGCTGTGAGGACGCATTCCCCCCAAAACTGAAGTGGTAGACTTGCTTGGAACCTAAGTGCCCTTGCCACGTTTAGGATATGTCGATGCTTGCGTTCCACCTGGCCATTTTGTTGGGGGGTATCCACACAGCTACTCTCACGCAAGATGCCATAATCACTATAAAAATTTTGCATGGGGCCGGAGGTGAATTCGGACCCATTGTCACTTCTAACTACTTTAACTCTCTTATGAAACTAATTTCTAACCATGGCAATGAAACCTTGAAGAAGCTTACTTGCTTCACTTTTAGCTTTCATCAAATAAACCCAAGTAGCTCTACTAGCATCATCAACAATACTAAGAAAATAATGCGCACCACACAACGAAGGAATTTTGTACGGTCCCCAAATATCACAATGAATCAAATCAAAAATATCCTTTGCATTACTTTTGCTAATAGGGAATGGATTTCTAGTTTGTTTTGCACGAAAACAAATTTCACATGCTTCATCTTTATCTTTATCACAATTAATCCCTAGACTATGAGGAAGGTATAGTAAAACTTCTCTTGACGGGTGTCCAAGTCTTCGATGCCACAAACACTTTGCCTTGACCGTATTTGCTCGATGCGATGAAGCTCGCTTGTAGTAATAGACCCCTTCTCTTTGCCCACCCGCTCCAATCAGAGTCCTCGAAGTGCGGTCCTGTATCACACAGCAATCATCAAAATATGTCACAGCACAATTTAACTGCTTACATAATTTGGATACGGAGACAAGGTTACAATTTAAATTTGGCACATATAAAACATTGTCCAATTTAATTCCATCCCCCAAAGTCACCGATCCTACGTTGCGAGCCACGGTGCAATCACCATTGGGCAGCCCAATAGCTATTGGGCTTACCTGTCGAAGGTTGCTTACCAATTTCACGTCACCTACCATATGGGTCGAGGCCCCACTGTCCAACATCCATAAATCCTTACCCGATAATTTTTCATAACCTGGTTTCAGTGTGTCTAGAAGGCTGAGAAGCCACTCCATTTGTTCTGAAGTCAGGCCCGGTATGGCAACATGGGCTCGTTCACTGCTTCCTGGGCCCGTTCCAGCACTTGAATTGGATGCAGCAGCTGGGCCAGAGATGTTGGGTTCTTCCTGATGTATGGCGGCGGCAGCAGACTCATGCCCATAGCTTCTGTTACGCCGTGCTCCTTGGCCTCCTTTGTTGTTCCGAGCTCCTCGGCTTCCTCTTCCACGGCCACGAGTGCCCCACCCGGGCGGATAGCCAATCACTTCATAACATACGCTCTCTTCGTGGCCATAGCGACCACATATCTTGCATCCCGGTTTCTCCACCATAGTGGGCTGCTCTCGTGCTGCAAAAACCATAGCAGTGTCACTGCGAGTATCCCGACTCATTGTGACCTTCTTGTGATTCTCTTCCGGTTGAGTCATGTTAAAAATTTTATCTAGCGGAGGCAGCGGGTCAAGTGCTAGTATTTGACTCCGGAGTGTGGAGTACAAGTCATCATTCAATCCCATAAGAAATTGGTGTGTCCTATCCTCTTCATACATGCCCATAATTCTGCTTCCAACTCCACACTCGCAGCCCTTACACGTGCACTTCGGGACCTTGACGAGATTCATGAGTTCATTCCACAAATTGTTCAACTTTGAATAGAACTCTCCGACGTCCAAGTCTCCTTGTTTGCAATTTGCAATATTGGCTTTTAACTGATGGATCTTTGGAGTATTGGCCATTGCGTAGCGTTTCTTTAAGTCATCCCACATAAGTTTTGTTGCGTCGGAGTATGCTACATTCATCCGTAGCTTTGGGTCAATTACATTCAACAACCAACAACATAACATAGAGTTTACCATATCCCACGCTTGAGCCTCCGAAAAATCCGTACCTTCTACGTCGGCCGGCCTTGTTAATTTTCCTTCTAGAAAGGCTAGTTTGTTCTTTGATCTTAAGGCTGTTCTTACAGCCCTTTCCCACAAGTCATAGTTTTTCCCGTCGAATATTACCGCTGTAATCATCATTCCAGGTCCCTCCGATGGATGGAGGTAGTATGGTGAATGTGGTTCAACTACGAACCGTTTCTTTCCTCCATCTCCCATGATTATCGGTTCTCAATTAGAGTTTAATGGCTTAAACCAGACGTGGGTTCAAAAACCTTGCTCTGATACCATGAGAAACTAATTGCAATGGTTGAGGGAAAATTGCAAGTTATGGCTGAATCAAAGCAGCCGTGGCTTTTTCTATCTTCTATCATACAAATAGAATACATGTACATATACATGACCACAAACCCTAACTTGACTAATAAGCTACCGTGAACTAAGGAAATAATAAAATTAATCCACACAAGTTTCCTTAATATACAACTTTCCTAAGCATAGTCAACTTCTTTAACACAAGATTAGTCAACATATGCTGCAAATCCATATGACGAGCATGGCGACTCAAGACGCTGCCAAATAGAAAAACAATGAGATTTTCGTTGGACCTGGAAGCTAGGAAAAATCGAAGCCTGAAGTAGTTGATCAATTCACAACCAAAGAACATAAGCTGGGTTATTTTGCTGAACACCACTAGCATTCAAAACAAAGGGATGTGGTTGAGACACAGAACCATCCAGAAATCCATGGAGTTGATGTATAATCATGAAAGAGGTGAATTGGATCCTCTATGATAAGAAATCATAAACCTTTTCAAGAACAATTGTTACAAAGTTCTAATATTGATAACCCATCAACTAGGATTGATGGGTGGCAACCCGGGAATGAAGGAAGGCACAAAAACGTCACTAGGGTTATACCAACCGGTGAAGGAAAAAATCCGGGTGGGTGCTAGCGGCCCACTACCAGTAGAGATGAACCGAAATAAGGAGGCAGGGAATAAGCAGGCACCGAGAGACTTGGGCAAGCGACTGGTGATAAGGCGTGAAAGGAACGGAAGCATAGCGCGGAGTTCATCAGAAGAACGTACCAAGCATACTCTAACTTTGATGAACCTCCTTTAATAATAAAAAAAAATTTTTACTCCTTTAAACATGCTTTAGTTGCACAAAAGCAGTACTTTTTCTTTATTACTAAAAGTGCTCCATCAATTAAAGAGATAGGCGTGTTCCAATTTTTGTCTCTCTCTAATGTGAAATCCCATAAGTGCAATTTTTTTTTTTCTCGCATGCCAAGGCAAAAAGCCAACAATGAAATTGTACTTACGTTAATGACGATGGCAATTAATTTGGCCATATCCCATTTCTGTTTCAGTTATCATATGTCCACTTTAATTAATTGAATTCAGTGGAGTGTTCATTTTTTATTTTTCTCCCTTAACTATGCTATTCTCTCGTAACATAACTTTTTATCCATATTATATTTATGATTGCATTGAAATGGTACCACTTTCATATTCTTATATTTACATCATAGAGAATTTAGCATTAGTTGTATTGGTTCTTAACCTACATATAAGCTATATTCCTATAAGTGGGTGTGTGTTTCCATTCATCTTACTTACGTTTTGATTGTAAAATGATTTAATGTTACATAATA
>JAKOGI010001032.1:0-57500 GCA_029747015.1 Carnegiea gigantea | reverse complement strand
CAGCAGGCATGAACAGATGTAGGATTTCAAGTGGGGTTGGAGTGACATAAGCGTACCATGTAAAATTTAACGATGAATATGAACATGAGACATGATGAATATAGACGGTTTGATTGTGTAGATACCTTTCTGAGACATTTCTCCTTTTCAACTGCAATAATTGACAATGAGTGAACGTTCTTTTAAACAATATAAAACTCACACTCGTTCCAACCTAATTTGTGTGACTAGTCCTCACATGCTCCAATTCGCATACAAATTACAACTCCTAATCAACAAATTCCATGTTCAAGTGCCTAAGTTCTCAAATTCTCAAATCCATTGCATTTAACTCCCTCTAAAACACGAAAATGATTCAAGCAATCTCTTAAATTCTATATCCTAATTTCCAAATTCAACCCCTAACCTTCATATATAAGTCCACATTTTCATATTTTCAACCAAATCACACTTGAAAATTGACACTACACTAACATATTTTAAGGGCAAAGAACACGAACTAAGTTACTAGCGAGGAAGTCAATAACCAACCGCAAATCAAAGTGCAAAAAACTAAAGAAAGGACGATTAATTAATACCCAACCAAGTCCAGAGATATGAAGAATTAAAGTATAAAGCAGCAGTGGTTTCCAAGATCTCAAAGGGGGTAGGGTTTAGTAAACATACATTACAGACTACAACACTAATTATGAAAATTAAAAAAAAATAAATTACATATCCAATACAATTAAAATGACCATCCTGGACGACGCAATATATCATCTTTAGTAGCACGAAGATCATCCTCAAAATAATTCATAATTTGTCAAAATATATACAAACTGAGTAATGCGATAGTTTAATGATTCAACTAATTTTCACATAAACTTGCCTAGCTAGTTTTCATGTCCTCCAATTCACATCAAAGTTACAATACGGTCCAAAAAATTCGCGAATCTATCAAATTCAACTCCTCATAATGCAAATAAACATATAACTAGACACTAAGAATTAAAATACAACCAGAATCAGCATATTAACATATACAACTAGATTATGTGTATCACCATCACCAGATCGTAAGGAAGCAAAGAAATGGAATGAGAATTGAGTTCTCGAAGAGCTAAAGAGGGCCCTTGATCTGGGCAAATAGAATCACCCAATTACTTTTCGACTATCAAACATATTAAGAAAAAATAAGAAAATAAAGCTCACGAAATTAGGAAATAGGTTTTATACAGTGACTGTGGGCTGTGGTTTTTGCATCGGCGGCCAGCGGTGGCACTGATGAGAAGTCAGCAAGCGAGGCCGAGAAGGCAGCCAGAGGACAGAGAGGAGGAAGGAGCTCGGATCTGAAATTTTGCGTAACTAACTTCAACGATTTTTTTTTTTTTTTTTTTGGGTGGTCTAAGGGGAAACTTTGAACAGTCAGCTAAATGAGAACTTAACATAGCAATGTTACTTTAACCCCAAAAAAATACTCCCTCTGCCTCATTTTAATTGCTTGTTATTTCGTGTTTAAATGTCCCAAATTAATTTCATACTTTCTATATTTATATAATTAAATTACACTTTTTTCCTTTTATACCCCTGAAGATAATATTAATAATAATTACTTAGGGCATGTCTTGTTCACCAAGCGTGGAATAGAATCGAATAAAACTTGAAATATGAAAGAAATAGAATGAGACTTGACTCTTTAATTCAATGCGTTTGGCTTGTCAAAAGGAGTTAATGGAATGATATCAATCTTGTTGTTTGGTTTAATTATGGAATGAAATAATAATTTTTAACTTTTATATCACATGTATTATCTCTCCTCCTTTCTCCATCCTGCACACTCTTTTTCTCCTCTTAGAACCAACAGAATGTATATTCTTCTCTGGTGACTGGTCGTGGCCTTCTTGCTCTCCGACGAATGTTTGATACTTCTTTATAAAACTTAACGCTCTCTCTACCCTCGTTCTCATGTATGGGCAGTAATTGTTCTTGTCCCCTAACTCTATCTTCTTCTCCCTCTTTTTCCTCCCCAATCGGTGCCTTTTACCCTCCGACTAGTGGTCGATGCTTTTCCATAGATTTCAACACCTTCTCACTCATCTTAATTCTCAAATCTAGCCAACAGGCCTTCTTGTTTCTCAACTTCGATCTTTTTCTTCCTCTCCAACGCCTTTTTCTATTCCCATCAACCAACAACATTAGCAACATTGGATCTGGACACCCCCATGTCTTTCTTTCCTCTTCACTCTCTGAAGGTGTTGGAGTGTGGCAGTGGTTGTTGGCGGCGTCTTTTTCGTTGATGGCCAGTGGGTCTAGTTTCCTCCACTCTTCTTTTCATTCTCTCTGTGTAGTTAGATATGGAGGCTTGTAGAAATTATTTTTTTCCCTTTTTTTAAAATAAAAAATATGGATTCCCTTTGCCATGGGAGTTCAAACCCCTCCCTAGTGAGTGAAATCAATTTTGTTAGAAATGGGGGGAAGTTGTGAAGCAGATTAGAAGTCTATTTAGCCAAATAAAGGCTAAATCATTTAAGTGAAGACCCAATAAGTTGAATACTTCAAGAACAACTTAAATGGAGGAAACCCCAAATCAAAAGGTAACTCTTTTGATTCTTGAAAGAACACCAAGATAAGCGACCCACCAATTACTCCCCTAAAGCCTAAGCACCAATTACTAATATAAAAGGATAGCTCTAAATCAACACTCTAAAAGAGAGAAAGATTTAGAGATTTTGAGAGAGAAAATTGCCTCTACCCTTTTCATTCATTCATAATCATGAAAGCTGAATGTAATACAAGAAATGAGAAATTAAATAGTAAGATACCCCTTCCCCCAAGCTTATTACTAGCCAATAGCATTACAAGGATTTTGTCCAATGAAATTCAAGCTACTTGTACAATTAAAGGGGGACCACTAGGGGATATTGGTATGTTGAAATTTGGCTGCACATTCCTTCTCATTGGTGGTGTCACACCTATCCAATTGGGGAAGATTAAGGAGGGAATTTTTATGTGAGCCTTCTAGAAGAGTCTATCAGCTATCCACCAAGTTTGGGCCCTTAATTCTCCCATTGGATGACCCAAATAAATCTTTGAGTAAAAATATGCACCTTCAGACCCTACACAGACCATGGCTCGGTTAAACCCCATAACTTGCTCGATTCTTGGAATTGAATGATGCTCTTTGGCTTGTTTGGAAATAGAGTTCCGGGGATATCCATCCATGCAAAATTTACCCAAAACAGATCCCATTTACCCAACAAAAAATGAGCTAGAAATCAGGTCATATGTTCTGCTCAGAACAAGGAAGTAAAATAAAATAGGGTAACTTGGAGATAAAATAGTTAGGCTCCTTATTTAAGCTACTAAGTGCCATGCCACCTTTTCTAAACTTACTTTGGATTCCTCAAGGCTCCCAAGTCAACTAGGACTTAGGAGAGCCAAGTAATTGGGTACCACTCTCATAGGTGACCAAGGGCCTAAGTTGAACCCAAGCCTTGATATTGATTAGGAGGTTTGGCTTTATGGTTTGCTCTGCATCAACTTCCTCTCCTTGAAGAGGATTTTGCCTCAAATCTCCAATGTCCTCATCTTCATTCTCAATGTAGGGAGTGAGGTCTCTAACATTAAAAGTAGCAGAGATGTTCACGTCACTCGAAAGGTCTACCTTGTAGGCATTGTCTCCCACTTTGTGCACGATTTTGTAGGGGTCATCTCCCCTTACCATAAGCTTGCTTTTCCTCCTGGAAGGGAACCTCTTCTTCCTTAAACATATCCATACAAGTTCGCCTGGTTTAAACTCAAGATGAGTTCGATTCTTGTTAGCCTTGGTCTTATATTGCTTATTTACCTTCTCGATTTAAGCTCTCACTGCTCATGTAGTTTCTTCGTAGTTTTAGCCCTTTCCTCAGATTCAAAGCTCACTTTAGACTTTTGAGGAATGGGAATGAGAGCAAGAGGAGTGAGAGGGTTGAGGCCGTAGCATACCTCAAAGGGTGAATGAGAAATAGCATAGGAAGGAGTCTGGTTGTAGGCAAATTTCGCATAGGGAAGCTTAGTGTCACAATCTGTTAAGCACTTACTCATCCATACCTCTCAACAAGGTAGTGAATATGCGATTGGTCACTTCCATTTGTCCATCGGTTTGGGGGTGGCAAGTGGTACTAAAAAGTAATTTTGTCCCCACTAGCCTCCATAGACTTCTCCAAAAGTGTGATAAGAACTTGGTATCTCTATCCGATACAATAGTCCTTGGGATCACATGAAGCTTTACAATTTCTTAGAAGAAGAGATCCGCAAGATATGTATCATCATCACACTTGTGGCAAGCAACTAAATATGCCGTCATGGAGAACTAATCAACAACTACCATGATGGCATCCTTCCCTTGAGGGGTCTGTGGAATGGCCACAATGAAGTCCATACTAAGGTTATCACAAGGCCTTAAAGGAATCGAAAGATAGGTGTAAAGGCCTTGGTGGACGTGACTCTTGGCCATATGACAAATGGCACACCTTGAGATTACCTTGTGGACATCCCCACTAATCTTGGGCCAATAGAAGTGCTCTTGAGGATCTCAAGGGTCTTATTGATGTCGAAATGCCCAGCCAGGGCTCCTCCATGAGCCTCCTTGACAATCAAGTCCCTTAGAGGACTCTTAGGGATACATAACTTGTTTCCCTTAAAGAGTAAACCTTCCTGCAAGGTATCAGTGCCATAGGTAGAGGGATCTTCAACCACCATCATGAAGTCTTCATCTTCTATGTACAAGGTCTTGATAGACTGGAAGCCAAGAACCTTGGACTCTAAAACTGATAAAAGAGCATACCTCCATGACAAGGCATCAGTAACCACATTCTCTTTCCTACTCTTATGCTTGCCAGAGAAAGTGAAGGATTGAAGGAATTCAACCCGCTTAGCATGCCTTATATTCAACTTGTGTTGACCATTGATGAAAGTCGAAGCGTTATGATCCAAATGGAGTATAAAAGGCTTGGGGTTGAGGTAATAATTCCAATGCTCTGAAGCCCTAACAATGGCATAGAACTCCTTATCATAAGTGGAGTAGTTAAGTCTTAAACCATTCAACTTCTCACTAAAATAGGCAAGAGGGTGCTTGGCTTGAGTGAGAACCGTACCAATCCCAACTCCACTAGCATCACATTCAACTTCAAAAAGGAGCTCAAAATTGGGTAGGGCCAAGATAAGGGCTGACCAAAGCCTTTGCTTGATGGACTTAAAGGCTCTTTGGGCTTCCTTTGTCCACTTAAAGGTACCCTTCTTCATGCACTCGGTCAAGGAATCCATAATAGAGCTAAAATCCCTGATGAACCGGTGATAGAAAGAAGCCAACCCCTGAAAGCTACGGACTTCCGTGATAGTTATAGGAATGGGCAAACTCTTGATAGCCTCAACCTTGGTTTCATCAACTTGGATTCCCTCATCGGAGATAACATGCCTAAGGAAGATAACTTGAGGAGTAAAGCGCTCACACTTCTTAAGTTTAGCATATAGAGCTTGTTGCTTTAAGACTTGGAACACTTGAGTGAGGTGTTCCGTATAAGATGTCTCATCTTAGCTATACACCAAGATATCATCAAAGTATATCACAACAAACTTTCTGATGAATAACCTCAACACTTCATTCATGAGCCTCATGAAAGTACTTGGGGTACTAGAAAGACTAAAGGGCATTACTAGCCATTCATATAACACATATTTGGTCTTAAAGGCTATTTTTCACTCATCTCCTTCCTTTATTCCTGTTTGATGATAATCACTCCAAAGGTCGATCTTGGAAAAGACCTTGGACCTATGCAACTCATCAGGCATTTCATCCAATCGCGTAATACAAAACTAGTACTTGATGGTGATCTTGTTGATGACCCTAGAATCCACACACATACGCCGTGTACCATCCTTCTTAGGTACCAAAAGAGTGGGAACTGACAAGGACTCAAACTTTTCCTAATGTACCTACGATTAAGCAACTCTTGGACTTATCTTTAGAGTGCTTTTGACTCATTAGGATTACACATATAAGCCGACTTATTGGGTGAAGGAGCACCTAATAGGAGATCAATTTGGTGTTCAATTCCTCTTATAGAAGGGAGCCTCAGTGGTAGATTGTTAGAAAAACATCCTCAAACTCTCTCAAGAGTGATTAAGCAAAAGGATGTAAGGACTTCACTTCTTCACTTGTGTTTGATTTAACCATAAGTAAGGCAAATAAAGGCTTACTCTTACTAATGGCTCTTTCTATCCGTGTCTCACTCATATAGAGGCTTTTCTCACTTCCCTTTCGTAGTTTAATTTTGAGAGGTTTGGGTAGTGGTAGGGGGTCAAAGTAAGGTTACGTCCCTTAAACTTGAAGGCATAGGTATTAGCATGCCCATCATGCATCACATAATTGTCAAATAACCAAGGTCGACCAAGTAATATATAACAAGCATCCATAGAAGGAACATCACAAAGGACCTCACCACAATAAGGACTAACCAAAAAAGAGAAAAGAACTTGTTTAGAAACAATTACCTCACTTCCTTGCTTGAGCCATTGAAGAGTGTAAGGAATGGGGTGCACCTTAGTGGGAACTTGTAGCTTAGCTTGTCAATGAGAGTTATAAAAGCCACATTGGTGCAACTACCTCCATCGATAATAAGCTCACATACTTTGCCTCTAATGGTGCATCGAGTGTGGAAGATTTTCTTCCTTTGACTATGTTCAAGAGGAACCTCTTTAGCATGGAGGGCTCTTTGAATCACCTATAACTCTCCAACATTTGGGGTGACTATGGTGTGATCTTCCTCTTCAAACTCTTCTTCACTAGTTTCTTCCTCTAGAGCTTGGATCTCTTTCACTTCTCTGATAGAGAGGGCTCTCTAATTGGGACAATCTACTTGGAAGTATCCATAACCATGGCATTTGAGGCACTTATTTCTCTCTAACCTCGTAGGAGGTTCACTAGCATTCCCTTTACCCTTATCAATGGCCTTGATGGGTGTAGGGGGTAGTGTCACCTTTGTTGTAGGAAAGGAAACTCTAAGGTGTGCTTTTGGGTTGATGAGAGGAAGGAGTTGCGAAGGGCTTTCGACCCTTAAGTTGTTTCTCTACCTTGATAGCTAGGTGACAAACGTCGTTGAAGGACAAGTGGGGTTGTAGTTCTACCTTGTAAGCGATGCTAGGAGAAAGTCCTTTGATGAACCTAGTAATAGTAAGCTCATTGTCTTCATTCAAACCAACTATCATAGGGAGTTGCTCAAATTCTTGAATGTACTTCCCCTACCTGGAGATTCTCTTGGATAAAGGTGGTAGTCTTGAAGTAGAGCTTCTGCTTGTATGAGGGCGGTAAGAACCTCTTATCCATGTGTTTCTTGAGCTTGGACCAAGTCTTGATCTTAGACTTAGTTTCCCTTGCTCTATTCTTCTTTAAGGTCTCATACCATAAGGAGGCATACCCCTTTGACTTGAGAATGACTAACTTGAAGGCATTTTCATCATTGTACTCCTTGACTTCAATGATCCTCTCAATAGCTTGCACCCAATCAATGTAATTTTCCGATTTGACGTTGTCATCAACCTCCGGTGCCTCAACCTTGAGGTCACTAAGATCATCTCGAGGATGACCTATTCCCCTAGTACCTCTATCTTCATGGTCCTTATGAGACGATGAGTAGGCAATGTAATGGGGTTTACATCAAGCTCCCTAGGTCGGGAAGCTCATCGTTCCGATCCCTTAACTCGCTCTAGATCCATGGTGAGTTTTCTCACTTGTTCTTGAACGTTGATTATGACCTTGTCTCTCCTTATTTTATGGGCTAACTTTAGAGAGATGCCTTTAGGTTGAAAAGGTTCCGCATCATTGGACATGGTTAAAGGTAGACAAGAAAAGGAAGAAGATTAAGGGTTCGGGAAAATGTGGCGCAGTCGTGTCAGAGGAAGTACGGGCCAAAAGGGAGGGGCATGATCGTGCTACATAGCATAGGGTGGCCATGACAAAAGACTGAAAAATTTTTTCAGGGCAAAGTGTCGCATGGTCATGCTAGGGGGCACGGTCAGGCCATGCCGAATTCCTGGTTGGCGCAGGTGAGTGTCTCGGCTTTTTTTGTGGAGTTTTTGGATTGTGTTTTGGTTGGAAATTATGTTTGGACTATTTTGGGGGTTCTTTGTGGACTAAAAGAGGAGTTTTTATAGAGAAATCAAATGTGGATTTTCAGGGTTTTGTAGTGAAAACGAAGCATGGAAGAGTGCTTGGCTCTTTAAGGAGAATAAGATAAGAAGGTGGAGTATAAAGTATCCAAATCTCAAAATAACAAGGAAAGAACTCAAACAACAAATTCCAATCACTAAGTGTGAGGGTTTGATGCTTATCTTTCTACTCTGATACCAACTGAAGCAGATTAGAAGTCCATTTAGCTAAATAAAGGCTTAATCATCCAAGTGAAGACCCAATAAGTTGAATACTTTAAGAACAACCCAAATGAAGGAAACCCCAAATCAAAAGGAAACTCTTTTGATTCTTGAAAAAACACTAAGATAAGCGACCCACAAATTAATCCCCTAAAGCCTAATTACCAAGGATTAATATAAAGGCATGACTCTAAATCACCACTTTAAAAGAGATAAAGATTAAGAGATTTTGAGAGAGAAAATGGCCTCTAGCCTTTTCATTCATTCATAATCATGAAATCTGAATGTAATACGAGAGATAAGTAATTAAATAGCAAGATACCCCCTCCCCCAAGCTTAGTACTAGCCAATAGTATTACAAGAATTTTGTCTAATGAAATTCAAGATAATTATACAATTAAAAGGGGACCACTAGGGGATATTGGTGTGCTGGAATTTGGCTGCATATTCGTTCTCATTGGTGATGTCATTCACCTATCCAAATGGGGAAGAATAAGGTGGAGATTTTTATGGGAGCCTTTTAGAAGAGTCTATTAGCTATCCACCAAGTTTGGACCCTTAATGCTCCCATTGGATGACTCAAATAAATCCTTGAGTAAAAACGTGCACCTGCAGACCCTGCACAGACTTTAACTCAGTTAAAACCCCATTACTTACTCGATTCTTGGCATTTAATAATGCTCTTTGGCTTGTTAGAAAATATACTTCCGGGGCTATCCATCCATGCAAAAGTTACCCAAAATGGATCCCATTTACCTAGTCAAAAATGAGCTAGAAGTCAGGCCATATGTTTTTCCTAGAACAAGGAAGTAAAATAAAACAAAATGACTTGTAGATAAAATAGTTGTGCTCTTTATTTAGGCTACTAAGTGCCATGCATGCCACCTTTCCTAAGCTTACTTTGGGTCTCTCAAAGCTCCCAAATCAATAAGGACTTAGGAGAGCCAAGTAATTGGGTACCACCCTCATAGGTGACCAAGGGTTCAAGTTGAACCCAAGCCTTGATATTGATTAGGAGGTTAGGCTTCATGGTTTGCTCTGTAACAACTTGATACCCAGTTCTGTATCCTTAAAACTTTAGCCAAACAAAATATATGGGAACTTGATACCTAAGCATCCTAAACATCCTACCAAACATCGTACCAAACACCTTGTGTTATTGATGTTTAGGAAATATAAAGTTTCATTCCTAAACATCGTACCAAACACCTCTTTATTGATGTTTGGAAAATATAAAGTTTGTATAGTTTCTATTCATATCTACATTTTCAAGACTAATTATACTCACTTTGTTTGATCTCACCAGGAGGTGAGGGTTAGAGGCATTGATAATACTCAGCCGTAACATTATTCTTGAGTGCTGCCAAGAGATGAGTTATCGTAGATCAATGCAGATGCTCAGCATATAAGGGAAGATATCGGGGTTAGGGTTTTGTCTTACGTAGTCATAAAGGAAATTTTGTACAGGCAAGGACCAAGCAAAGTGAAGGTTTCATTGATGAAGAGACCAAAGATGCTAAAGGTTTGTCATTTTAGGCTATAACAAGCAAAGGCTACAGGCCATAATGATATTATTGTCGAAAGTGATTGCATGACCGTGATCCAAAAGCTCAATTCCAAGACAATCCATGACCATTTTGTGGGTTGGATTATTAACAATATTTTATGTCTAGTTTAGTGGGAGTGCTTGGGTAAAACTACCAATGAACTTTTTATTTGTGTCAATATCACCATCTAGATAACTTTGTCCCTATCCGTATTATCTCACTTTATTATGGTAGTCAAATTTACCACTTTGACCATTTTAAACCACGTATAGCAGGTACATTGGTTTTCTCTTTAAATTTTAATTGCCTAAAAAATAAAAACTGCCTTCAGCACTCCCTCCTCATCTCCCACTTTCTCCACCATCATTCATAGAGTTAGAAATCAAATCAGTCTTCATTCTCATAGCTAATTAGAAATTAGGGCTGGAAATTGATTGAGCCTCACAAGTCAAAATGCTACAACCCCAAACATCGCTCTTCGTGCAGAAATAGTTCATGTTTCTATGTTATCGAAAGGTCTTATAGCCGTAGAAAGAGATGTGCGGTTCTTACAAGCATGGTGATTAAGAACCCCCTTAGGAGGTTTGGTGGGTGTAGAATGTTCAACTCACCTAGTGGAAGTGATCACTTTAAATGGATTGATGACTCCCTTTGTGATAAGATGAGGTCAATGATGATGTCCTTGATTGTGTCAAATTAAATGTAACTGAATGTTTATCTTAAATTATTTTTGTACACATGATCCCCCCTCTGTATCTCCCCCCTCTCTCTATTTCTCTCTCATAGAATTATTTTTTTAATGTTTGACAAAATTATCTAATTGTTTTTGCTAGATTTTCATCATCTCAATTAATGACTATACCTAATGAAAATTAATAACAACCCATTAATGTGAAGAAAAATATTAGGTAATTTAACTAATCATGCTAAACTTTATATCTTTATCGTCATATTATAAAAAATAATAATATATATGATTATCCATCATTCCCTCCTCTAATCTATGATACTTTTAGTCTCATACAACTCTAAACTTTAGGTTCTTGATGGTTTTCTTCTTTAGTTTAATTAATACAATTGTGGTAAATTATTTATATTTTGTATATATTTTTCTTCTGTCTATTAGCTGTAACTTTTTCCTGATGGTATTTTAAGTCTCTTTGCTTAATTTTGTTCATACCCATCTATATGTATTATATTTGATATCTAACATTTGTAGTGTTATATATATATATATATATATATATATATATATATATATATATATATATACACACACACAACACACACACACACACACACACACACACACACACACACACACACATATATATGTATGTATGTATGCATATAAATTCTCCACAATACAAATATTGAATCAAAGAAATTTTGAATATATTTAGGTACTATAATAATTAATACTTGACTTTTATTTTGCAAGGCCCAACAAATCAAGGGGATGATATGTAAATAAAGCACATCAACCTTTGGAAATTGTTTAGCGGTAATGTGCATACGTATTTTATGTCTATATAATTAAGATTCAATTTTTCCTCAATGTGTGTACATAAATTTACCAACTCCCTCTCCAAAAACTACAGAAATCAATACTATAAAACTGAGAAGTTTAATTAATTGATTAATTAAAAAACTGATCCTGCTTACACTAAGATTATATATTATATAAATTCAACTTCATGGTTTTCCTATCCAACCAAAAAAAATTCTTAGTTTTCTTTCCAATATTGAATAGCATACTTAGAGTATTATTTGTAGAAAATTTTATTTTTTGTTTTAGATTTTGATCAACATTATACACTTTATTTATAATATTCATACATATTTATGTCAAATTTTTATTATTTAGATGCTCGTGCAAACACATGGGTTTTATACATAGCAAAATAAAATGTGCTCAAAAATCTTCCCTCCTTCAATTCTAAAATATGAGGCATTGATGTATGTGGTCCATTGATTTCTTCCAAATGAAATCTCGACCTTTTATTCAAAAAATACACTAATTTTTTTGCAAGAAAAAAGGAAAATATCACATGTCTTCCTATTTTCTCTCTCCTTAATGTGGAAACCACCTAATTAGTTTTAAATATTTATCTAAAAAAATAGAGTTAGTTTTTTCATGTAATGCCCCCCTCTCTCTCAGTTTTTCATGCAATGCCCCCCCTCTCTCTCTCTCTCTAATAGAATTATTTTTTAATATGTGATACAATTATGAAATTCTTTTTGTTAGATTTTCATTGCATTAATTAATGACTATAACCAATGAAAATTAGTAACAACCCATTAGTGTGAAGAAAAATATCAAGTAATTTAACTAATTACACTAAACTTTATATCTTTTTCTTCATATTATAAAAAATAATAATATACATAGTTGTCCATCTTTCCCTCCTCTAATCTATGGTACTTTTAATCTCATGCAACACTAAACTGATAATGGTTTTCTTCTTTAGTTTAATTAATACAATTGTGGTAAATTATTTACATTTTGTATATATTTTTCTTTTGTCGATTAGCTATAATTCTTTTCTAATAGTATTTTAAGTTTTATTACTTAATTTTGTTCATCCCCACTATATGTATTATATTTGATATCAGCTTTTGCAGTGAAATAAATATATATGTATGTACGTATATGCATGTGTGTGTGTGTGTGTGTGTGTGTGTGTGTGTGTGTGTGTGTGTGTGTGTGTGTGTGTGTATTCACACTCTACGATGCAAACATTGAATCGAAAATTTGAACATATTTGAGCGCTATAATAATTAATGCCCTGACTTCTATTTTGCAACGCCCAACAAATCAAGGGGGCAATATGTCAATAAAATGCATCAACCTTTGGAAATGGTTTAGCAATAAGGTACATACGTATTTACGTCTATATAATTAAGATTCAATTTTTCCTTCAATGTATAAGTAAATTTACCAACTCCCTCTCCCCAAAAGAAATACAGAAGTCAACGCTACAAAACTGAGAAGTTTAATTAGGTGATTAGTTAAAAAACTTATCTTGCTTATGCCAAGATTTTACATTATATAAATTCAACTTCTTAGTTTTCCTATCCAATCAAAAAATTCTTAGTTTTCTTACATATATCGAATGGCATACTTAAAGTATTGTTTGTAGAAAGTTTTTATTTTTATTTTTATTTTTGTTCAACAGTATCCACTTTGTTTATAATATTAATACATATTTATATTAAATTTCTATTATTTAGATGCCCCGTGCAAACGCACAGGCACAAACTAGTTTGTACCAAAATTACACATAAACCTAGTTGTCCTATGTTCGAATCCAGTTGTCCAATTGTCCAAATTTGTTCGAACGTGAAATAGTTTAAAAATTCACAACTTGAACCGGAATGCCCAAACCCGAACCTGAACCTGACCCGGATTTAAATTCGGATGTGACCGATTGGCCGAATTTTGAATCAGCATAAAAAATTTGTGAACATATCCGATTTTTTTGGGTCGGATAATTTAGATAATCGGGTCGGATGAATTTTTGCTAGCCCAAGGTATTTTCCACCCTTGACTAAAAGTTCAAGGGTGAAATATTTTAAGCATTCAGTGTTGTCATAGTAATGGGTAATTAAGTATTTTTCTCTTCTCTTCTACACAAACCTACTCCTACCTTCAAATAACACTCGACCATGTTGAATAAAGATAAGGGAATTGAATTCCTCTGTTAATGCCTGTTTATCTACTCCTAATAGATTCTCCTTTGGTAAATCCAATTATAGAAGTCTTCATACATTAGTCATATGAGTGATGACATATGTCTTGATGCAAGACACTTTTAAATGTTTCGCCTCATTCTAAATTAACATATTTTATAATTTAAAATCACCAAGTTCTCAATGAGTACACTTAATTCTAAACGATTAAGCTTAAATATGCATTGGCTACGCCGACAAAGTATTAAATGACACCCTAATCATATTAGCTCTATCCATAAGGGCATATGCTGCGTGTATTTAAGAAATGAAGTAAATTATGGCTAAAAAGATAATTTTCTATGTCTCCACTATTCGATCATGTTATTCTTTTCAATTTTAGAACATTGCAATATGATTTTTAGGCCAAAACAAGAAGTATCTTGTAGCAAGACATTTATCATTTTGCTTAGTCATATATCATATCACATCATCATGAAATATAAGACTGACACGTGGCAGGTGACAAGTAGTTAATACATGCTTTATTCAATGCTTGCAAGTTATTATTAGTTCATGTTGATTATTAATTTGATTCAATTAATTTTTTGTTTAACATAACTTTCAATCTCATTCTTTTAACCTATAATTAAAGGAACGATCTCATTCCTTCAAAAATTAGTACGTCATATCATATATCATATGTTATATCATATAGATCATATATAAAACTAAATAAGTTGGTTATCATATCATATAAATTGTATATAAAGCTGAATAAGTTGGTGTGGGGTTACATTGTCGAGCTTTCATTATTCTCCTTTATTCAATTAATTCTTTTTGAACAATTAATGAATCATGGATTGTATTGAATTTCAATGCAATAGATTAAAATGTCATTAACAATATGGAATTTCAATGTAAAAATTAAAACATATTGATGTAAAGCTTTTTTGCATTCAAAAAATGGAACAAATATTTTCTAGTTCTTTCATAAACTTTTCAATAACCAATGGAGATCTACTTTATATATTTAGTTAATCAAATTGAATTTTTCCCCCTCTTTTTTAGCTCAACATATGCCAATCATTTTTTACTTACATTTTCTTAGTTTTTTCAAGATCCTTAAATCATTCCAATTGAACCAAAGTTTTTTGCTTACTTATTTATTTACATATTTAACTGCTTATTATTTATATCTTTACATATCTAAATGCTTATTAGCTTATGACACTGCAAAGAGGCTTTAAAGGAAATAAACAACATTATAATATAAACATTTCATAAGCTTTTGATCATTATTATTTAAAAAATGCGTGCAAATTGTGGGATTTAAACCTAGCTAGCAAAAATTATTTGTCTTGAATATATACATTCAACATAATAGTATCACATACCTGTTTATTTAATTTTATTTTCCCTGTTGATATCCCAACATCCCCCTATCATTTACTCATCCTGTTTTGAGATCATAATGCTAGAATTAGGGAAAAGTTCCTTTAATTGGCGTAAGTACAACAGGTTATGAAAGTCTTTTCCATTCTTTCAAATAACGAAAACCATCTATGATGGAGTCTGTATCAAATTGCTTGGCTATTTCTCATCTACGTAAATCAACATATAATTTTTGAGAAAGTCATTGCCCATCTTGTTTCTAATCCTTGTCTTTAAAATGTTCATTGTCAAAAAGCCTAATTTAGTAGTTGCAGTAGAGACAGGAAGAGTAAGACGAGCTTGATCAATTTGTAAAGCAATGGATAAATATATGATTTTCTTATCTCTGCAAACTACTGGCATAATTCAGAAATGGTTAACAATTTCTTCTTGTCTGGATGCTTTGATATCTCAAACTTATGATGGTGCAACTGAACCTGTAAGTCCTCTTTCTCTAAATTTGTGAAATCTTAAGGATAAAGCTTATCAACAAGCTTATTTACATGTTCAAGATTAAAGGACTTGCATTTATCCATTGGATCTAATGCACTCATCAATGAAAGTAACTCCATAGCATCCACATTGGACCTATTATCCAACTCTTGCATTTGGAAGTCGATAGTGGCATTGAAAATATAAACTCAATAATGGTGCTCAATTGTAAATAGATTATGCTGATGATGAGCATGAACCCCTCTTCCAATGTAAGTGGCACTAAACTCAAGGATATCAATATTACAATGTTGACAAAATAATTTTACCTTTTCAAAAAGAGGAACTGATCCATCATCTCTCAATTTTTAGAGCAATGCTTTGGTATTTGAGACTAAGTGCAAAGCATTTGAGACATCTTGAGACTTACATTGCCAAGGTTGACACAGTATGTTGGTGACAGTCATTGTCTCTTTCATCACATGCATGACAAAGATGAAGTCAAAAGAAGTTAAAATTTCATATGCACAATTTGCACCTCCATATTGAGTTGAAGTTCGCCCTTCATCAGTCAATTTGCCAAGAACAATTCATATGGAACTAAACATCTTCATTATACTTCAAATAGACTTCAAATGAGAGCCCCAATGTACATCTCCTGGTCTCTGCAAAGTGCCAATTTGATTAAGACTAGTTCTTGACTCAAGTCATCATGCTCAACTAAGTAAGCAACTTCATTGGCATATGGAGCCTTTACCTCATTAGTGCGCTTGCAGGAGGCAAGAATAATGTTTATAATAGGGGTCAAATGAGAAAAGAATTTATAAATAGGCTTGACTTCTTTTGATGCGGCAACCAACGCCAATTGCATACGACATGTAAAATAATGGACCTAGTAAGAAAAAGGACAATATCTATTAATCAAGGCATATAATCCTTTCCACTCTCCCTGCTTGTTGCTTGCACCATCATAGCCTTGCCTATGTATATTTTGAATATCAAGTTCATAACGAGAAAGAGTGAAATAAATTGCATTTTTCAAAGTTGTTGTCGAAATGTCTACAACATGAACTATGCTAAAAAGTCTCCACCTGATGAGGCCTTGATTGTTAATGTATCATAAAACAATTGTAATTTGCTCTTGATTTGATATATCACCAGCTTGAAAATGGTGGCCCGTAAGTTGTAACCTGCATTTAGCCTTCCCTGCATAGTGTGTGCATAACGCACGGCAGTGCTAACTATGGTACTTGGTTAGATTATTTGCTTAAGGTAGTGTTTAGTTGGAAGGAAAATTATTTTCTCGAAAAATAATTTTTAATGGAAAATATTTTTCTAAGGAAAATTGTTTTTCATGTCACATTTTCCGTCATTTGGTACAAAATAAATCATTTTCTTTGGAAAAAAGAGAAAACATCAACGGAATTGTTTAAGTGGCGAACAATATCGACCAAATGATTGGAGCAGAGAAAAATGTTGACCAAATAAAGAAATATTGAACTTAAAATTCATATTGAGCATTTTTAAATATTTCCTTTTAGATAATCAAGTCTTGATCTAAACCACTGAAATTATTTTAGTGACGAAAAAGATCAACTAAATTGTTTAAGTAGCGAAAAATATCGATTGAATTGTCGTGGTAGAGAAAAACATTGATAAAATGAACGAATGTTGTACTCAAAATCTAGATTTCAGCCTATTTTAATCTTTCCGATAATGATCAAGTTTTGATCCAAACTTTTGAAATTATTTTAGTGGTAAAAATATTGACTGTATTGTTTAAGTAGCGAAAAATATCAGTTGAATTGTTGTGGTGGAAAATAATGTCAACCAAATGAAAGACTGTTGACCTCAAAATCTGAATTTGATTGTTTTAATTTTTCTTATCTGATGATCAAGTTGTGACCCAAACTATTGAAATTATTTTGGTAGCGAGTCAAATTAATGATTTTAATAGCAAACGATATCGATTAAATTGTTGCGATTGAGATAAATGTTGACCAAAAATCTAGGTTTGAGTTTATTTTATATTTCCCATCGGATAATTAGGTTTCGATCCAAACGGTTGAAATTGAAATTTGCACCTAAATTTTGGCTAATCATATTATCAAAGACTTAAAGGAAGCAACTTCATATCTTCTAAAAAAGGAAATCATTTTCCTCCATTAGAGGAAAAACCATTTTCCTTGGAAAATAGTTTTTGATCATTTATTGAGTCAAACAATGGAAAATTGGAAAACCATTTTCTAGAAAAATCATTCTTCCCCCAACCAAACACTACCTAAATCAATGATATCTAGACCCTTGCCCCTCTCCCGGGTTTTTTTATTAAAAAAATAAAATACAGGCACTTGATATAACTTCTCAAAACCATTATTGAATGCCTAAGCATTGAGATTCAGTAAACGAAAAAAGGCAAAGTTGACAAAACATATGGTTGTCGTATGATTCAGGGTCGTAAAAGAGAAACGGCAAAGTTGTCAAAAACATTTGGTTTTGGTGCGATCTCAAATTCACAGATCCGTATATTGTTGCTTTTGGATGGACATAGCTTTGCTACTTTGTTTATACACTTTTGGAGCTTGACAACATATCTGTTCGTATTGGGTTACCTTGGGATAAGCTCATTTAAGTGAAATAATGGTCATATGGGTCGTAATAGGATCATTCTAGACTTTTGTACCTTATGTCTACTATTAGGCTGCTACACAGTTTTTTGGGGGGGAGGGGGGAGGGAGCAGGTGGGAGGTAGTTCCAAATTATGTAAGCTAAAGAAGTAACACCTATTTGTTAGTAGCCCAGACCTTTATGATCAAATATCTAATAGCCATAGCTTCTCTACATAAGTAGCATTAGAGGCAAGTCTATGTATGCCATATGGTTGCATCTTGTTGACCAAAGATTTCAGAATATTTCATTTAGAGCTAGAGTCATATACGTGTTGATTAAAATTCAACACTACTTGGTTATAACCAATTAACTTTGTCAAGCGTATAGTTCAATCCAATTTCAGGCTATTGAGGCCTAGTAGAACAGTAATTTTTCCCCTACGTCCGATGGTTTAGATGTGTTACCATCAGATGATTGTCATATACTGCTTCTCCTATGATGTCAACATCTTCCAGGGATCTTTCCTCAAGTTTTAAAGAAGATTTATGTTCTTGAGCTAATTAAAATGTCTTTAGTGTTTTGTTCGTAAAGACCCCAATTGATGTATATAAAGACTCAGAGGGTCGGTTTCATACATAGCATTTCCCTACTTCTAGCTTCACTTTCATGATCTTTTGGTCCGAGTTTCTTGTCAAATATGAGGAAAGAATGGTGAACAACTCTAGCATTGGCATGTTTGACCTTCATTTAGACAAGATTAATGACAAATGGGCCTCAAAACTCCTAGGCTTAGACCATGCAATCATCTCTAATGCCCATTGGTTCTCTAGGTAGAACTTCTTGTATGATCAAGACAAGTTGGTCGGATGTATTTAGTACAATGACGTGAATGTCACTAACTTTGGCCTCAATTTCTCCATAAGAATGTTCCTCCAAAGTGCCCTTAAGTTCATCAATGATTGTGAGGAGTGCAAGGGCATGGTGACCTTTGTAAGGATATACTCACCTGCCCATTTCAAAGCAGGGACTTGGAACAATAGGGGTTCATGTAATGGGACTAGCACTTACAGGAAAGAAAAGGAGGAGTTAGAGAAAAGCAGGGACTTGAAGTTGATGAGAGAACAAGTGGAGGAGGTAGAAAGGGTGAGGAAAGAGGGAGATGGTAAAGGAGGAAGTTTACAGTTTTGGACATCACTAGGACAATGTTAACGAGGCCCAATGGTCATCAACGTGAGTATTAGGGTAACAAATGGATGAAGGGCTCTAATGACTGTGTTCATTGCTATTTTCCTGGACCCATCGATGTGTGGAATGACTTATTATTGGTGGTTCTTAAGATAGAATTTGGGTCCTTCAATTTAGTAGGATTTTTCGGTAACAATGAGCATACAAGTATAAGAAGCATACATAAATTATACTACATTTAATTGAAAACAAAGAAGGCACATAAATAGCTAGACACATTCATTTTTATTATTATTTCTCAATATAAGGGAGTCAATGGATATAGACATATCATAGAGTCGTTACTGCAAAAGTAGATTATCCCACTATTACTTTAGTCATGTTATGGGAGTGTAGTGTGCTGTAGCATTACTTGTTGATCTCGTTCATATGTTGTGGCATGGGTTGTAGTACATTGACAAGCTCAAATGAGAGTGTGGATTGCAAGAGTTTTGAGCATTCGTAGTGATGACTATATATATTTAGTTGTTTTTTTACTTTCATTGGGAATATATGTTGAACTGACAAGTTATGTTGTTGCTACTACAGCATACAGAATCTCCATCATGAAAAGTTTATTTTATGCCCTAAAAAAAGAAAAAAACCAAAAAGGGTATGTATACCCTCTTGAGTAGTTACAACATTACCGCACATATAGGTAGTAAAAAAAACTCTCATACTGAACTTTCATCAATGTATATTATGATTTTGATTTTAAGGCCCCATTGGTTTTGTCAAAGGTAATACTACTATAGAAAAAACAAGTATGGAAATAGAGAGTTATTGCGATGTAGTGTTCTCTAAACTTATGATAATCTATCAAGATAACATTTCTCTGATTTTGGGTTATTACTCTTTACATGGTTATACATGTGTGTATGCTTCATGAGTTACCATTATGGCATAGTGATGAGCAAGATCAAAATATCTTAAAGTAGATTATTGCCCCATTTAGACACTGATTTTGAGGAGAACAAGATCTCGACTGATTAGGTCATAATATCTTTAATAAAGAACATATCTATATTTCTAAAGAAGCATGAGAAAAAGATCTTAATATCTAAAAGATATATTTGATATAATACTTCATTTATGGAAAAGAGAGATTTCATTGTTGGACACAAGCTTGGTGAATCCATTGTATATAACTTAGGTGCTTAATCAAAATATATTAACTATTATTAACATTTTATTGTTTACTTTGGCAAATGTGTTTGACAAAAATATCCCATACTCAATCAAGATCACAAAATTGCTTTATAAGTACAATTGATCTTTTATGAGTAATATCAAGCGCTATGTACTAAGCTGCTCCTGGAATGAAATAAGATTAGATACACTTCCTAATCCATAGTCTACACAAGGAAAATGGTTCAAAGTTATCAGACACAAAAGGAAGGTGATCAAGATTGCCAGCGCATGCTAGAGAATAAGAAACTAAAGTTTCCAAGCGCAACACTTAGTAAGATTGTCTTAAACGATCATAAAGATTTACAATGACAACATGCTTCTAAGCTAATCCATTATGCCTGTATCGAGCATTTACATTCTGATATTCCTACAAACTTGTAACAAGGGAGTAAAGAGTTACCACCTTATGAGTGAAACAAATCTAGTGAGGTATGAGTGACTTCCATGAAAAAGAGAGTGCTCTTTAAGTGGCGCTTGCCAAAGGGTTAAGTGAACAATCCTTATGACGTGTGCAGTCGGAGAGGTAACAAAAACTATTTCAATCCTCAGGGAAGGACCCTTCGGCGATGACTAACCCAGTATTTTAGAACTAGGCCAACATCATTAAAATATTGTTGTGTCTTGTTTCATCTACTTTTCGCACTATATTGGCTTTATTCCTTGTTTATAAATGTAAGAATAGTACTCTAAGACACTGAAATTTTGAAAAAGCAATCACCCTATTCATCCCCCTTAGGGTGATTTCACCTCTTGGTACCCACAATTGGTACTAGACTTAATCCCGCTACTCCAAAGATTTAACAATCTTATGGGAAAAATGTCATGGCATCCAATAAGAAGATCAATCAAGCAAGATTAATTACAAGACCACCGCTGTTTAAAGGCTTAAACTTTGCCCACTAAAAAAAGTTGATGTAGATCTTCATCCTTAAAAATATATGAATATGTTAGTGATGGAAACTAAATGCTAATGAAGCAAGATAGTGACAAGCAACTTCCAAAAGCTAAACATGAATTCATTATCACTGAAAAAGAAAGAGTTGCCAAAAATTACAAAGCCAAGAATATCCTGTGCAGACTTGATCAAATGAGTTGAATAGACACCTCAGTTGTGACACTTCTAACCAATTCTGGGGCACAGTCGTTATAACCTATGGAGGAACGAGCAAAGTAAGGGAATCCAAAATCAGTTTGTGCATGCATCAATATGAGCTTTTCAAAATGCAGCCTGAACAATCCATTAAGGAATGTACACAAGTTTCACAAAGATCATCAACAATTTGAAATCTTTAGGCAAAGCATCCTCATATAAAGAAATGGTAATGAAAGTACTACGGTGTCTTCCACAATAAAAATGGAGACCTAAAATTACATTTATACAAGAAGCTTAACATCTGAAGACATTGAAATTGGAAGATCTAGTCCAAGAACCCTTGACTTGTATGAGATCCACCTTCTATATGATTGTGAAACATTCCAACCAAAATTGGAGTTCCCCAAAAGTAATCCATATTGAAGTTGATGGTCAAAGTGACGTAGAGGGTGATGAACATGCAATGGGCCTCATGGTCAAAGGTGTTAAAAAGATGCTTCGACATCATCATAGGCTGAAAAGCAAAGGATTCTGTAAAGACTCGGCATTCTAGAAGTTTTAGAAAAATCAAAAAGGTAATAAGAACCCTCTGAAATTGGATAACAATAACAATGTTTGTTTTGGTTACGGAGATCCAGGCCACTTAGTCAAGGACTATCTAGCGCTGAAGAAGGTGGTTGAGAAAGGAAGACCCAAAGTTAAAAAGACTATGGTGGCAACCTAGAGTCATAGTGATTTAAGTGAAAATGAAAATGAAAGAGATAAAGTGGCAAATTTTTGCCTTATGGCCAAAACTGACAATAAAGTTAATGACTCTAAAAGTGACTCAGATGATGAAAGCATTGATAGAAAAACAGGTAATGATACACCTTCTTACTTTTTCCAAACAACAAATTGCTAGGACTCTCTTGAGTATTATGGACGAGTGTTCATGTGAAGCAAATGTTCTAAAAAGAATCATGAATTAAATAGAAAGATTTCTATCTTAAAGAGACATGTGACTATATTCACACTACAGTCGAAGATCTTGAATCTTTGACTGGAACTTTTCAATTGGAAAACCTCTTTTAAAACTAATTGTGAAGATTATCATAGAGGTCATTTGAAATTTTGCAAAGGACAAGAAAATCTTGACAAGCTGCTTGGATTCTAACGTATGTCTTTTAACAAAGAAGAGATTGGTCGTAACATGGAAAACAAGAAAAAAAATCTGACAAAAACTTCTTTGTGAAAGAGACCACCTCGGAAGACAAAGTGACTCTTCGAACAAAGAATGAGTAACCTTGAAAAGTTCAAACATTGGGTTACTTTCACTTTGATAGATGAATGAGCAACTTTGACATCTCCAAAACTTATAGACAAACTATGTCTAAAATCATCCATTTATTTTGGGTCCCTAAAGGAATTAGGCCATCAAACCTTGTCCCTAAGGACATGATATTCAATGTCAGTTTCCAAGGAACTAGGAAGGTTTGATTTTTTTTCATTTTTCCAGTCGTGCCTAAAATCTAATATTGTTATGTGGTATCTTGATAGTGGGCATTCAAAGTATATGATAGAGGATGCTTTAATGCTAAGTGACTTTAATAAGAAAAACTGTAGAAGAGTGACATTTGGTAACAATGGCAAAGGAAACATTATTGTTTAGGGAGTGCTCACTAACTTCAATAAGAAAAACTATAGAAGGGTAACCTTCCGTGACAGTAGTAAAAGAAGTATTATTGGTTACAAAAAGGTCAATTTTGCGACTCCCAGCTACCTGTTGTTTTGCATAAATAATTTTTAAGAGACAACTTTTTTAGAATTTATTCCTAAGTGCCTACTATTTTAAGTAAATTATTTACAGGGGTCAACCTTCAACAAGAAAAGGATTTTTAGGGGTTATGTCTTTCAAATTTGACACAGAACTTTTTGAAAATTCTATTTTTGAACCAAAATAGGGTTATAAGTACCAATACTCAAATTTTTGAGCTTTTCTAGAAAATTCAGCTTATATTAATGTTTGAACTTCTTATAATGACATTATTAGTACTAGTTATCATAATCGACTACTGATATCATAAATTATATTTTCTGTGATTATAAGCCCCCCATGCTTGACAAAATAATATAGCTTAATTAGAGAGTTTTGACTATTATCTGAACTTAATCGCTGTTGGACCCTAACGTTCCTCTAACTTCTAATTTACAGAGATTAATAATCTTAACCACACCTTCCTTAGATCAGGCATAACACAAATCTATTTCATGTCCTACCACGGACTATAGTGACTTATCATAATATTTAAGACATAAGATTTGATTGAGTAACATTCTCTACTAGGAAACTTCTTTTATTGAAAGTTTAAAAGTAAAAATATTACAATGGAAAGATTTGAAGATGGCTTAAACTACTAAGATTATCAGAGATGCTTGTTCATAGAGAAATAGAGATACCCGACTACTTTTTTGCTCAAGTATTTTCAAATGATTATGCTCCTTCAATACACTCAGTCTCCCCTTTTACAAATGTGATGGAATATAAAGGATACCATAATGACTACAGTATACATACTGTTATAAGATGCTTTCACACGACTATAGTAGATTACATTATTTTACTAACTTAACACTTGACAAGACAACACATAATGGTGCAATAACTTTTCAGAGCACTTAATGCTGACAAGACTGATCATCTATATTGAGATTCTGCATGTCTTCATCTCCGATAGTATCTTCCAGTCCATTATTATTTAGAAAATCATCAAAATATTCATCAAGTTCAAGATGTTGTGCATCCCATTTTTTGAATAATTCATGTAGATATCTCCTTTCTTTTTATGATACAAATTTTTTAGGTCCAACATTAAAGAAGCTCATTCCATATTCATATATTTGCTGTCATTCACCTTCATGTATTTGCTGAAATCATTGTAATAAATGAAAGTAGTGTTCCCAAAATGCATTATTATTTTTCCTCGTTCAATCAATACCCACGTTTGATGATAAATGTTGTAAAAACCAATTACTCATTCTAAAGCAGGATCATAACTATTCCTAGTCATTTTGAAAATCATTCTTATCATTGATTATCAGAATCTTCTAGATTAATTAATTAAGAAAGGTAATCGCTGGTTTAGCCTGTCTATTTTCATACTTGATTATTGTGTAATGTACCTTAACACACAGACTTCTACTGTATAGGCATTTTTGTTGGACCATCAGAAGATGTGAAAGTCCAATGAATCGTTTTAAACATACATTTTTGAAATCTGGTTAGACTTGAAAAGAATAGGTACTTTGGATCAAGAATTTTTAAAAGGTCAGCTACCATCCCATATTCCCAAACTTTTATGATGAGGTCATTTTGAGGGATGGACTTTGCTGGGGTATGACGCCACCAATTCCAAATTTATTAGAGAAGAAGATTGCAGTACTCTATGATTTTCAAATATCATGGAAATAATTTTGATAGTAGTTGATGTAGGTTATATACCAGTCATTAAAGCATTTTTTTCTTAAACATGGGAACTTATTTTTGCTTGAATATTATAAGGACACCCTAAGTAATTTATTTGTAACTCTAAAACATTGAATATGTGTTCCATTAGATAAGCAAAAGATAACAAACCAAATGTGATCTATTCTTTGTATGAAATTCCAAAATATCCATAAGAAGGAGAAAACCATTCCACCAGTAATGGCATTTCATTTTGGATTTCCTTCTTTTCTAATAGGATTTTTGCTTTGATGATCATTATTAATGAGTTCATGAGTTAAACTATTTGCCAGAGAATTCTTCGATCCCTTTATATGTTCAACAGAGAAAGAAAATTAGTTAAGCCATCATTTTCAACACTGGAGTTGACCTTGAGGTTGCATATCTGATATAGTCTTTTTCACAAAACCAAGTGTTCATTTGTAATTAATTCGAATAAGAAAACATTTTGGAGTTAAAAAGATTAAGAACTTTCTAATTCGCCTTATAACTGTAAGGACTTATTTCTCCATCATGGGATAGTTGTATTTGGATTTATGAAAACTTTCACTACACTATTTCTAAAGTTTTTCTCCTGCTTTGATTTTGAGCACTGTAATCCAGTGCTCATTAGCAGCATCTTTCTTAAGAATTAAATCATCTCTTTCATTAGACAAATTGAGAGCCGAATTATTTGTGTCACATATTTTTGAGGTTTTGGACAATCTTTGAATAAATAGCAGCATGTCTAACTTAGTTCTTTCTTGAACATCTGTTGTAATGGTTTTCTCAATTAGGGTAAATCTTTAATAAATCTGAAACATCGGTAAGATGTCTAAGAAACGTTTCTACTTGATTCTTATCCTCAATCTTCTCCTAAAAATTTTCTACATTTTCTAAAATATGTTTTTTGCAGAATGATTTGTCCAAATTTTATTTCTAGACCTGAAAGTTGTATTTTTTATTCAGCATAAATTTACTTGTTTTTACCAAGAATAATATCATGATCAATGCATCTTTGGGTGACAGCAAGAATGTCATCTTTGTGTTGTTCTATGGCCCTAGAAAAGACAAGAATATCGTCCATGCAAAACTGGGCAACAGTGATTAAGATCTTTAAAAATGCTATTCACTTTGCTTGTGAATATTTGAGGTGCATTTTTAAGACGAAATGACATTATTATCCACTAATGATGTCCTTGCGATGCCCTAAAAGTAATTAAAGAATGCTTTTTTCATCTATTTTTACCTACCAATATCCATTTTTACAATCCATTTTCGACAACTGAAAGGCTCCTTGAATTGCATTAAAAAGAATTCTTTTGTTAGTAATATAATAACCACCAAAAAATAGTGTTATCATTAAGCTTTATGTAATTGATTATCACTCCAAATTTTCCTCTTTTTTCTTGAGCATGATTTCTGACCATGACAGCAGGAGTAGTATGAGAACTCTTACTATTTCTAATTAATCCTTTATCCAAACGTTATTTGATTTGATTATCAAATTCTTGGATATTTTGGGGTATAGTGTGTACACCATTTGTTTGACTTAAACAATAGTATTGCGATTTAGTAAAGTAATTTTTGCAAATGTCTTATCTTTGTCCCAAAATTTAAGAGCATTATCATACTAGAGTTTGTTGCATAATTGTTCTTGTTCTTCAACAATATGCTCTTTAGTAGATAACTCCAATAGTAAGATTGTTAGTGCTGCTTCACATTATGTAGGGATTAACTTCTCACCATATTGCTTGCATAAACTCAACCTTTTAATGAGTGCATGCTTTATTTAATCTATCAAAAGGAATGGAGTGACTACTTATTATGAATATGATTTAGCTTATGATCTGTGTGCATGAGGAATATAGCCTTTGAAATTAATTTCCAATAATCATATCAGGGAAGGTTGATGAGTAGCACATACTACTGGCATGATGCATAGGACTCCTTCTATTTCTATAGATAATCATTGTAGCTCATTATGCTATTATTGACTATTCTTACTTATAAAGAATTGTTTGTCTTTTTCCAGATGAATTCTGGAAATATATATTTTTTTTCAAAACAAACAGAACAACCACTATCGATGTAAGCATATAGTTTATATCTGTTATGTCCCTCTAAACAAGCATTCCTTGGGATATAAATTCTATTAGGATTAGTATTTTGGTGATTTCATATCATATTTCCATAGTCATATTTTTAACTAATTCATCCTCATAGATTGGTTCACTAACAGTCCTCGTTTTGTACCTAATGTCTTTTCTATCTAAACTCATACTTCGATCTATACTATATCTTACAGATTTAAATTTATTGTACTCATTTCACTAATCATACTCATTGTGTCACTTCTTTAAGCTCTTTTTTAGCTATCGAAGAATCCTCTCCCCATTTTGATCTTACACTGATGCTTCTTAATAATTGGGGTTTAATTATTATTTTCCTATTCTCATTCATTTTTTATCTCATGTGGGTTGAATTTTATTCTTTGAATTTTTGGCATAGGCATAGGACTTTCAAAATTTTCTTCCTCTATTATTGTTACCGTAGTCTTTGGATATGTAGGATTATCTAATTTGTCGATAAGTCTTCAAAATATCCTTAGTGGATAACCTTCTCTTTTGATTTTGCATACATACTTCCTTTATAATTGAAAGATAAATTTTTTTTTACAGATCATATCCTTTTGTATTATAGGAAGGACCCAATCTCCTTTGACGTCTTCATTTTCATGATCTACTGTAAATTCTTCTCCTTGAAGATCACAAAGACTAATGCAGCAATTTTCCATCATATGACTTGTTTTTTTTCATAGTCACTTTCTTCATATTCATCCTCTATTACTACTTCAGCAATTCGCTTGTCGCTTTTAACGGCAATGTCTAGTGCTTCTTCTTCACTAAGCTCAAAAATAGCCTAAACTACCCAATGTTTCAATAAGTTGTTGTCCTGAATATTTTTACATTTGTTTGCATAATGCCTTATTTCTTCACATGTCCAACACTTACAGTTGTTTTTTACTGCAAAACAATAAGCAGTCTTTCTAAAAAATCTTCTTCATTTGGAGCTTGGTTTGTTATAATACTTTCTTTTATATTTCTCTCCCCTTTGTCGGCTAAAGCTCTTTCTCTTATAAACTTTTCGTTTCCTTCTATTCTCAAGTTCATTTCCCCATTGATGAGGATTATCCCAATAGGTTAGAAATTATTTCTTCATTTTCTTATATTTTCGGAGATCAAGATATTGATCATTGAGTCATTTTCTTAGATAAGAGATTATTGTATCAAGTGTATCAATGAGATATGCTCTTTCAGCCATGCAATTATTTTTCCTTAAGTATAGTATTGATTAGATATGGTAATTTATCATAAACTATGCCAAGATTGATTTCATTATGCCCAATTTTATAATAATATTGCCTACATTTAACAATATAATTTTCCAGAAATCTCATATCTCATAGCTCTATGCTATTAATCTTTCTTTGTCATTCTCTGACTTTTTCTTCGAAGTCAAATTTAGCTCTGATAAATTCAGTTTTGACTTCCTTACATAATTTTTCAAACATAGCTACTGGTGTTCCGTCATTCCTGACACATATTTTCCTTCCTTTTCTAATGAGTCATATCGATCAGTTATAGTACCATTAAAACTATGTTCGATATAGTTTAGGAAATTTCCAGCAGTTCATGTGGTATTCAAGTGCAGAATACTATTCATACTCTTTTTGCAATGCTCAAATATTTCTTATCCATTACGAACTCCATTGATATTTAAAATGTAACCCGTTTGGCAAATTGGGATAAGACTAATTTTTTCACAAGATGTGACTTTTCTTGGGGTGAACACAAAGGAAATGTTGGTTGTATGTTTAGGTCCCATAAATGGGTATTTCTTTTAGAGATTCACTGAACTCTTCAAGTTTTAGAATAACGATGTTAACAAGATTGGATTTGATTTCATTGAGTTCTTCACCGATCTCATTGATTTCACTTTGAGCTACCAATTTTCCATATTTGTCTTCCCATTTCCTCTTAATTTCATGTAAAGAAATAACATCCAAATTTTTTAATTTAACTAAGTTCATCTGTTGATATATTTCTTCTTCTAAGTGGACGTTATTGTCTACTCATTATCATGAGATAGCACTTTTTATTTGCCTACTATTACACCCATGATTTTATTAGTTCTTTTGGGTTTTACTTTTTATCAAAGATATTCTGTAACCGTTCAGGATTATATTGCTCATAATCCATACTCTTCTTCTTTCTCTACCTTTTCAAATAATTTTTTCAATTGATTTTTCTCCTAGTTCTTTTTTGATTTTGTATCTTGCAAAGAAAATGAATTTTTTTCTTTAAAGTTTGCGAAGGATATTTATGCTAAAAGGGAATACTAATACCTAAATTAGATTTTTCACTATGTCCAACTTCGTTGATTAAAGAAAGATGGATTACAAATAATAATTGCTTCTTTATCTCCTTAACTTCATTCTTAATTTTTATTAATTTTGCCTTTAATTCTAAAATTATATTAATGATATAGTTTAATTGTGGTGCGACAAAAGTGCTTATTTTTGGTGTGTGCACAATATGTGAATAATTGAGAGCATGACATGTAGATGATGATTCAAATATTAACTGTCATTAATTAGCTTAATTAATTATTCATTTGCTTAATTATCTTAATTATTTTTGGTCATGTGGTTTTGATACCATATGAAAGAGGGCCTCGATACACTTATGAGAAAAATATTGCATGCAAAAAATTAAAATTTTCAAAAGTATGTTTTTAAGGGTTGGGGTAAATTATACAAATATGAAAAGTTCAGGGTGATGGATGAAAATAAAAATCATAAATTGTTCCCTTGAAATAGTTTTCATAGAATGTGGGACCTTTTAAATCTATTCTAATAACATGGTCCCCTAACTATAGTTTCCACATAATGCAGACAATAATTTTTTGCAGAAAAGTTGGCGAAGGTAGAACAAACTCCATAGATAAATTGTACCTTGTTGGTGGACTCAAATGTAACCTTATCAATATTTCTATATTGTGTGATGAAGGAACGGATGTTCATTTTAATTCATCTCAATGTGTGGTGGAAAGCTCAAAACCTAGAGATGTAAACCTTTTTGGTCCTAAAATTAATAATGCATACGCTATAAATATTGATAATTTTCCTTCAAAAATTCTTACATGCTTTAAAGTATCACATGATAATGCATGGCCACGGTACAGGAGATTAGGTCATGCTAACATGAAATCTTCAATAAAATTCTCTAACATGACATGGTATGTGGTCTTCCCAAGTGTGCATTTGTTAAAATCATACATATGATGCCTGTGTCAAAAGAAATCAAATGAGAGCATCCTCTAAACATTTAAATGTTGTAACTACCTTAAAACCTCTTGAACACATGGAATTATGTGGACCTACGTCATAAGTATGGAGGGTGATTCATATGTGTTTGTCATTTTCAATAACTATTTAAAAAAATAGTTACCATGTATTTTTTTGAAAGAAAATATGAGGCATTTAAAACAACTTTCAAAGCTACGTAGGAAACTTTAGGTCACACTGAACCATCCTATAATGTCAATTCAAAATTTGATTAGAAGAAGTTCATTGAATTCTACAAACAAGCATTGTCTCACAACTTCTACAAATCAAGAACTCCGCAACAAAATGGAGTTATGGAGAGAAAAAATCAAATATTGGAATAGATGGAAAAGGAAATGCTCATTTAAAGTGACCACCATACAAATTATGGGTAGAAATAGTTAACACAACCAACTATGCTCTGAATAGATACCTAATTCATCCAAAATGGACAATGACTCCATATGAGTTATTTAAAGGTAAGAAACCAAATATCTCTTACTTCGGGCCTTTGGGAGAAAATTCTTTGCACACAAAAATGGAAAAAATAATCTTGGCAAGTTTGATGCAAGAAGTGACGAATGTATTTTTCTTGGCTATTCATCAAGTACAAAAGCTTAGCATATATATCAAAAACGAACTAAGGTTGTTGAAGAAAGCATTCATGTTGTATTTGATGAGTTTAATGGTGCAGTATTAGTCCATCCTCATACAACAAGCTGAAACTTAGCAAAGATGATGAAGATGAGAAAACAGAACTAGAGAAAAGGAATGAAGAAAATCTAAATCATGAGCAACAAAATCAAAGTCAGCCTGCGAATGACATTCAAGGCACTAAAAATAATCAATAACACATTGAAGCTAACAACAACACAAATAAGATTAACAATTCTTAGCAACTTGAAGAAACAAATGAAGTACCTCAAAGACAACCACAAGAACAAAGAAAAGGCTTCAAATATCAAGCGTCGCACCTACGGAAAACCTACTCATTGACATAAATTAGGTATAAGAACTTGCTCATCCCTTAGAGGCGCCTCTGCATTCCTTGCTTCTGTATCTCGTATAGAACTAAGAATCATAAGGATGCACTTTTGGAATCAAACTGCGTGCTAGACTTGGAAGATGAATTGGCTTAATTTTCAAGAAATCAAATATGGACCCTAACCTTTAGACCCATACATAGTAATAAGAGCCAAGTGGGGTTTTACAAACAAGCTAGATGAATCAAGAAATATGATTTGAAATAGATAGACAACAGCAAAAAGTTACACTAAGAAGGAAGGCATCGACTGTGATGAAACTTTTGCTGCAGTAACAAGATTAGAAGCAATGCAAATTTCACTAGCATTTGTATTTTGCATGGGCATGAAACTTTATCTAATGGATGTAAAGTATGCATCCTTGAATGGATTTCTAAATGGAGAAGTCTATGTTGAGCAATCCCGAAGTGTTGAAATACTAAATTTCCAAATCATGTTTACAACTACAAAAGTTCTAAATGGTTTTAAACGAGCCCCAGGAGCAGGGTGTGAGAGATTGACCAAGTTCCTTTCAAAAAATAGTTTCAAAAGAGGACTAGTAGACTTCATAAAAACAAAAAGTGAATATCTTCTCATCATTTCGATATACAATTAGCAATTCTCAAGTGCCCTAAGTTTTAGAGTAACTATTCCTCGGTTCCTATCTTTTTTAAAATAACTCTAAGGTACCCTACATTTTTCGACAATAGAATCCTAGGTCATTTTTTTATTATTTTTAGAAATTACAACTTTAACAAAAATAGTAATTTTGCTATTTTTGGTGCTTTTTTTAGAAATATGCTTGTTCTAAATATTTTAACTTCTTATAATGACTTCATTGGTACCAATTATGACAATCTACTAGTTATATAATAAATGTTATATTTTTTGTGATTATCAACCTATCATGTTTGGCAAAATAATAAAGCTTAGTTAGAGAGTTTTGACCCTTACCTGAACTTAGTCGATATTGAACCCTAGTATTCCTCTAACTTTCAGTTTATAGAGATTGCTAATCTCAATGATACCTTCCTTAGGTCAAGCACATCACAAATTCATTTCGTTTCTTACTTCAAACTGTAATCACTAATTATATTTTTATATTTTTTAGGATAGTGAAACTTTAATCAAGAAATTATAATAATTAAGACGTAAGGTTCGGTTGAATAATGTTCCCTAATGAGAAATTTCGTTTATTGAGAGCTTGAAAGTCGAAAGATTACAATCAAAAGATTGAAGATGGACTTAAGCTACTTAAAAATCATTAGAGATGCTTGCTCATGAAGAAATGGAGAAATCTAACTTCTTTCTTGCTAAAGTTTACTCAAATGACTTTGTCCCTTCCCAATACTCACCTTCTCTTTTTATAAAAGAGATAAAATATATAGGATACCCTAATGACTACAGTTTGGTTCAAATCGATTCGAATTTAGCTCCTAGTCCAATTAACTATACTTTCGTATGCCGGTTCAAATTATTTGATTTGGGTTTCATAGTTTAATTAAGTTTTGTAGGTATAATTGTAAACAATATCTGTTTGGTATTTTGATTAATCAACTTAGTATAATAATCGATAAAATCCAAAATTAGACTATTCTATTCATTCAGGCATTAGTGCAAATTATACATATATAGCATTACATGTAAAAGTCTATGTATTCCTTCCCCAACTAATCTGTAAAATAAAAATAAATAATAAACTTTTAAAAAAAGTAATCCTCTCTATCAAAATAAAATAATCCTCTAAAAGCATACGAAACTCTGTTGCTATAATCATAACAAGTGCAACCTCCTCCCCCCACCCCCAAAAAAAAAAAAAAAAAACAAGTGAATCCTAATCGTGATCCTAACAAATTATCGGTTAATAATTGAAACAAACTGTACATTGTCGGCTGAAGGAGGTGGTAAAAGCCATTTGGCAGCATCAATATATTCCAAACTAATGAAGTCTTGGGCTTCGTCATCACTTAGCTGCTTAGCATATGAAACTCTCTTGCTAGTGTCTGCACCTGGACCGTCGTTGTTGTATTCCCCAAAATATACCGTCCTGCAACAATATCACGTTTAATTAGTTAATTTAACGGATTACATTAAAAAATAAAGTAATTTCAAATTTAATTACGTTACCACATGTCAAAACCTACTATTTATTTTCAAAAATAAGCAAATTATGTTCTGAAGATTCATTAGCTTGTATATAGTCCTTTTTCATTTGTTTCTCAATTGTGTAGGCTTAATAGGACAATATAAGTATACAACTTAATTTATAGTCTTGTGCATTGGGGAAGTGTAGGCTCCTATTCTAGAAGTAAAGATAGTAGTGTCAATGACACATTTGAAATAGTAATCTCGCCTCTTAACGTAATATATAAAGTAAACCTTTATTCTTTTCATTTAATAGGATAATTTTTTTTTCCACTTCAAAAACTTCCTTAAGCTCTTGAATTTCTCAAGGGGATAAAATGAATGATGTGTCATTGTATAAAAGTGATATAAACCAAGGGGACTAATGTAAGTAGGAGATCAGAAAAGTGTGAGGGGGGCATACTTTTGCAAGTGGGACTTGAAGTTGTCAGACCAACCCTCAGGGTTGACGACATCATCGAGTTGGCAGTAGGAGTAGACAACCCTTCCAGCCTCCATCCAAGCCCTAGCCAAGTAAGCGTTCGCACCTCTCCCTGCCACCTTGCAGTGCACAAAGGAGTATCCACCTTCTCCATCTTGGTTCTTCCTCGCATGAGCCACTATCACCGCCACCGGATCCCCCGGTATTACGTGTAGCTCAGTGTTCTATCACAATTTTTATTATAAAGTCAGCATTATTTTAACTTTAGTTAAAAAGTATCATTTGCTCGAGCAAATTTATCCATGCTTGTTATGGATGGTCTAACGTAACATATTGCTAACAAATACCATCAGATATTGTAATAGATAAGATGTCTAAGTGATGCAGTATATATTAGGATCTCATATAAATTTCTTTCTTGAACTTTATTAGCATCTCATATACATTTACCAACGAGGCAATGCCTAGTTGGTACCATCATACTTGCTCTACCTCTGCCACTTGGGTTCGAATTTGGGTGGAGGAACTCTCAGTGCCATTTATTTGGGATTGAAGGGGGGTGGGCTGAGGCTTGGGCTTGCATGGTTCCCCCCTCCCCATGAATTAATTTGCCCACTAAGGTATTTCCTGAAATAGGGGCCCAATGGGTGGCCCAAGTTTATCATTCTTTAAAAAAAAAAAAAATCTCATATACATTTGAACCATTGTAACATATATGTTCAGGTTCTTTTCTTTTCCTTTGTCTAAACTTGAGATTTAGATTTTATAAAGAATTTTCAAATTTAGTTTTGGATCTAGCTTATACTCTATGTGACTACGTCTTAAACCTTAGTTTATCTGGGCAACTTTTAATATGCACTCGGGAGTACATGTTCTAAAATGTCATATACATATTTTTTGACATGTATTTGTCATATATTTATTTTAATCTAAATCTACTTATATGACTCTTCATAGCAATAGCACTTCTAAGCATGATAAATGCTTTGGTTTTTCTGGTGATGATAAATTAATACCATTGTTATTATATTAATCTTAGCTCTCCAGATTTTAGACCTTTTTATGCAAATTTATTTTGGGTTTCTTCCACTTTAAGTTTATAGATATATTCATATTCTTTTCTAGATATCATGTAGATTCTTCTACATGGATAATTATCTATATTCTCCTGTACGTTATATTCTAAAATATTATATTATATTATTTAAAAAGTTAATGAAATTACATAGTAACTAGAGACCAAATGTAAATCCTATAGGTAGTTAATCTTTGCAAGCAAATTGACGTAACAATAAGGGTTAAAAGAATACCATATAATTAATCCTAAAATTAAGAAGAGAGGTACCAAATAAAGTGATCTGCCTTCACCGAAGACAAAGTCGACAGTTCCTTCTATGTAGCAATCCTTGAAGAAGTGTCTTCCTTTATCATCGCAAACAGTATCTTGAAATCCTATAAATTCACAGTTATAAAATGTTGCCAAGTCACCCGATATCCTTATTGCAACTGCTTGTGCCCCCTTTCTTTTCCCATCAGGCCTTGGGGCAGAGTTCTGGTTCCACAAAAAATCGTCATCAACATTTACTTGGAGTTGTTATGTTTAACATATTGTCAGATCCTAACAATGGACCTAAGCATGAATATTTTGAAAGCCATCCACCAGTAGTAACATTCATCATGTTGCCTCTCATGCAAATGGCTTTACATTTGAAGCGTAACGGCTACATATTTATCTGTATATTTTTGCATAATAAACTTGGTCCATATTCAGTATCCTAACTCAAATAAAAGATTGATACATGAAATCTTATATAGCATTATGGTTCCAAACAACATCGGAAACCTATATATTGTAGCAACCATCTGCATTTGCTTTTGAGCTCCTAATAATTCTTTTTCTCCAAGCATGGTTGAGATGCTATTCAATTCTAAGAAATCATGTTACGCTTAACAAGCACAAACAACTAGTAATCACAATAGGGATCGTCTGAACTGTTGCAACAGGAAGTAGGAAATTCATCATCTACAATAAGTGAGATGATTCTGAGTTCTACTCAAGCCATGAAGAGTTCTTCCTCTTCCTTGTTCGTCAAGGTGCACTTATAAGATATGGGTCATGGAATTATAAGTTTAGCTTGCATAGAACACCTCCAGCATGTTGGACACGTTTTTATGTGGCCTGAGTTATCATTTATCTAATTAATTGATCATTGACCTAATAAATACCCTACGTATTATTTGGTAATTATTTGATGGACGTAATTACCCTTATGACCTAATTAGGGTTTCCCCTTGGGTGTATATAAATAGAGGTATTAGGCAGAGATCATTACACCAATCTTACGCCTCCTCTCTGCCTCTCTATTCTCGTGAGTCTCATCCTCACCTTAGCCATCATAACGATACACCCTAAACGGGAACTCGATCTGCGTGAGAATCATGGCCTCATCCCTAACCACGTTTACAGGATTATCAGGTACACATGATTTAATTCCTGATTTATATCTTTTATGTTTAAGAATTGATCAACATGTGGTATCAGAGCCTTATGTTGATGAATCAATTCTTTTTTATTTTCGGACATCAGCATTACTTTTCCTTAAAATTAAGATCTAAGTTTTTCGGAATTAATCCATAAAATTACTTTCTTATGCTTCGAATATCAGCAAGTATAATTTGTGATGAATTATTTGAAGTGTTCATCCTTATTTTGATGAAATCTTCTAATTCTGGTATTTGTTTTGGAATATAATTGTGTTTCCTTAAATTGTATGGCATATCTCACTTTTGCATAATATATTCTATTTCCTTATTTATGAATTTATTTTACCTAGAATAGCAAAACTAAGTAAGGGATATGCTAAAATACCATTGAAAAGGTTAAATCTTTTTACTTGAAAATCTCTTGCCTTATACGCCTTTTAATTAAATCAATTTCAATGGGTCCCCAAATTTTTTTGTAGCCCCGCCCGAATCGCTTTAACTTTTGCGGTTAATTAATTATTAACATTAAATTTATAAGTCATTTGACTAATCTTAAATAAAATTCATTTTATGATTAGTTAAATTGATTTATTTTGCTTGACTTGAACAATACCTTAAAGTACACTTCTGCCCAAAGGTGATGTGTAACATTTGTGAAATTTATTTCAAGCCTTATTAAGCATTGTCATTTAGTGCATATCCTTAAACAGATATTTGCATGACACTCGCCTTAAATACATAATATTTCACTTCTGTCCAAAGATGATGTGTTATAATTGTGTACTGCGAACTAAATATATATGTGCATTAAAATTTAAATGTTTCACTTCTGCCCAAAGGTGATGTGTTACATTCAAATTGCACATCATTATTTTATTATTCATAATACTTAAATAAGTGGTCATAACCAAAGTGAAAGCCATTTGTTTAAGTAGAATTAAATTTAGTCTATTATTTTGGTGTTATAATAGACTATTATCACAGCTTCATTACTATATAATGGTCCTTAACTTCGCCAGCCTTAGTTCATTACCTCTTAACTTCTTCTTTAATTTTGTGTCTTATTTCTCTCATCTGAATCCATTATCAGCCCCAAATATGGGAATTGAGACCTTGAACGGTGCTAATTTTTCTTCATGGAAAGATTCACTGATGCTAACTCTTGGCATGTTGGATTTTGATTATGCACTGAGAGAGCCTGCCCCTCCTGCCCTCACTGATAAAAGTACTGCTGAAGATAAAATAGTACATGAGAGATAGGAGAGGTGCGACAGAATGGCTCTTATGCTTATTAAAAATTCCATCAGCATAATCATCAGGGGAGCTATTCCAGATTCATCTAATGCTAAAACATATCTGGCTTCCGTGGAGGAACAATTCAAAGCAACTTCTAAGGCACATGCTAGTACTCTTATTTTGAAGATGGTGACTACAAAATATGACGGGAATAGCGGCATTCGTGAGCACATCATGATGATGAACGATATGGCCCGCAAGCTCAAGGGATTAGACATGGAGATCAGTGAAGGTTTTCTGGTGCACTTCATAATGACTTCTCTTCCTGCATCTTTTGAAGCTTTCAAGGTCAACTACAACACCCAGAAGGTCAAGTGGTCGATGAATGAGTTGATTGCTATGTGCGTACAAGAAGAAGAGCGTCTGAAGCTGGACAAACCTGATGTGGCTTACCTCATGACCACTAATCCAAAGAAGAGGAAGAGAAATGTCGATAAGAAGGAAGTTTCTAAAGTCCAGAAACGTGATGCAAGTGCTTCTTCCAGCTCTAAGAACTCCAAAGGGAAGTCTTACTGCAAGTTCTGCCGCAAGGAAGGACATAGACAGAAAGACTGCCAAGACTTTAAAGAGTGGCTGACGAAGAAAGGTAATCATCTTTACATGATACTTGAGTCCTTTAATTTAAATGTTCCAACTAATACATGGTGGTTTGACTCTGGTTCTATGGTTCATGTAACCAACTCACTTCAGGGATTCCTTACAATCCAGAAGCTGGAAAGAAACCGAAGAACACTTAAGCTGGGGAATGGAACAGAATTAGCTGTCGAAGCCATGGGAACCTTAGAATTAATAATGAAAACTGGTTTGTGTATTAAACTTTATGATACCTTATATATTCCTGAGATTACTCGGAATTTAGTATCAGGACCAAAGTTAGACATAGACGGTTTTGATGTTTCTCATGGTCATGGCAGACTTACTATTAGTTTCAATTCTCAAGTGTTTGGTCATGGTTTTCTGGATGGTGGTCTCTATAAATTAGAACTAGATGATGATTTTTCCAAATCTTTGTTGTCATATAATATCAATCAGACACTAACAAAGAGAAAACGAAAACGAGACTTAGAAACTTCATCCATGTTGTGGCATCAACGCTTAGGCCACATTTCACGAGAACGTCTATCTAGACTCGTGAAGAATGAAGTGTTACCATCTCTCGATTTCAATGATTTTGGAACATGTGTCAAATGCCTTAAAGGTAAAATGACATCAGTGAATAAGAAAGGTGCCACAAGGAGTTCTAATTTATTAGAGCTCATTCACACTGACATTAGTGGTCCTTACTCTATCACTGGAATAACTGGACATAACTCATTTATCACTTATATTGATGATTATTCTCGTTATATGTACTTGTATCTCATTAAGGAAAAATCTGAATCACTTACAAATTTTAAAGATTATAAAACTGAAGTTGATAAACAACTTGATCGTCAGATAAAAATTGTAAGATCAGATAGAGGAGGTGAATATTATGGTAGACATACTGATGTGGGTCAAGCTCCTGGTCCATTTTATGAGTTTTGCAAGGCCCAGGGGATTGTAAACCAATATACCATGCCTGGTACTCCTCAACAGAACGGTGTTGCTGAGAGAAGAAATAAGACCCTAATGGACATGGTACGCAGTATGTTAGCCAACTCAGGTTTACCTCTATTTCTCTGGACCGAGGCCTTAAAAACAGCTGTTCATATACTCAATAGGGTTCCTTCTAAAGCTGTCCCTAAAACTCCTTATGAACTCTGGACAGGAAGGAAACCGAGTCTAAGATATATGAAAGTATGGGGTTGTCTTGCCGAAGCTAAACTTTATAATCCCTTCTTGAAGAAACTCGACATGAAAACTGTAACTTGCTACTTCATTGGTTATCCTTCTCACTCAAAAGGTTACAGATTTTATTGTCCTTCCCATGTCACTCGCATTGTAGAAACCAAAGATGCTCATTTCCTTGAAGATTTTAAGGTCAGTGGGAGTAGTGAAAACCCTTATGATGAATTGCTAGAAGTACAAGACGCGGGGGGGATAGACTTGTCGATTACTTTACCTCCAATTACTCCTTTTGTACTCAATGCCAATCCGCAGGACACTGCACCACCTCCTACTCCTGATGTACCTGGAAATGAAGACACCTCAAATGATAACCATCAAGACAATGCCGCCAATGCTCAACCTGAAAATTTGCTCAGGAGGTCATCTAGGTCTAAAAGGCCTACTAACTTTGATGATTATGTTACCTACCTGACTGAAGCAGAAATGGATGCTGGAAAGTTTACTGATCCTACCTCTTATAATGAAGCCATTAACAGTGATCAGTCTTCCGAATGGAGTAAAGCCATGATTGAAGAGCTTGACTCCATGAAGAAAAATGATGTTTGGGATTTGGTTGAATTACCCAACGGTGTCAAACCCGTAGGATGTAAATGGGTCTTCAAAACAAAACTGGACCCGAATGGAAACATTGAACGCTACAAAGCGAGATTGGTTGCAAAGGGCTACACTCAGAAAGAGGGAATTGACTATCAAGAGACCTTTTCTCCTGTCTCTCGAAAGGATTCCTTAAGAATTGTTATGGCCCTTGCAGCTCATTTTGATTTAGAGCTACATCAGATGGATGTCAAAACCGCTTTCCTTAATGGCGATTTGGATGAAGAAGTGTTCATGAAACAACCCGAAGGATTCAAATCTGAAGGTCAAGAGCACTCAGTCTGTAAGCTAAAAAAATCCATATACGGGTTGAAGCAGGCATCACGTCAATGGTACCTAAAGTTGCATCAAGTCTTGAAGTCAGAAGGTTTCATAAAGAATCAAGTGGATCAATGCGCCTACCTCAAGATGAGTGGGAGCAACTTTACTATACTTGTCCTTTACGTAGATGACATTCTATTGGCAAGTAATAGTTTAGACATGTTGCATGAGTCCAAGCGCTTACTCTCGCGTAATTTTGACATGAAAGATCTCGGGGAGGCTTCTTATGTTATTGGCATCGAAATACACCGAGATAGAGTCAATGGTATTTTGGGATTATCTCAAAAGGCTTACATTGAGCGTGTCCTTACACGTTATAACATGCAACATTGCTCTCCTTCTGTGGCTCCAGTAGTTAAGGGAGATGTTTTCGGTTTATTTCAATGTCCGAAAACAGAGGTTGAAAAAGAACAGATGAGAATGATACCTTATGCGTCAGTAGTAGGAAGCCTTATGTATGCACAAGTCTGTACTCGTCCAGATATCGCTTACATTGCTGGAATGTTAGGTCGTTATCAGACCAATCCTGGTCTTGATCACTGGAAAGCAGCTAAGAAAGTTCTTCGATATCTACAAGGGACAAAAGACTATAAACTGACTTACAGAAGGAGTGATAATTTAGAAGTGGTTGGTTATTCTGATTCTGACTTTGCTAAGTGCAAAGATGACAAGAAATCCACTTCAGGGTATATCTTTATGTTAGCTGGCGGACCTATCTCGTGGAAGAGTCATAAGCAAGAGTTGACTGCAACTTCTACGATGATGGCAGAATACATTGCGCTGTACAACGCAACCTGTCATGGAATGTTGCTCAGAAACCTTATCACTGGACTCAAAGTAGTTAATTCCATCTCTCGACCATTGAAGCTTTATTGTGATAACTCAGCCGCCGTTAGTTTCTCGAACAGTAACAGTTCGACTGGCGCTGCTTTATATCTTGATACAAAGTACTTGTTCGTACGTGAGCGAGTTGAGGAAAATAAACTTTGTATTGAGCATATAAGTACTAAGAATATGCTTGCGGATCCGATGACTAAAGGTCTCCCTCCTAAGATTTTCGAAGAACATGTTTCGAAGATGGGGTTATCTAAAGACCTTATTTAGTTGCATATTGTACTTGCTTGCATTTAATAATAAAATTTCCTCATTGTTTTGTTTGTTTTGTCTCTGAATGTGTCTACGCATGCCTAAAGACATATAGACAACATTTATGTACAAAATAATCTTATGGGTTTAATTGTCAATTTGATCCTTAGCTTATTTAAGTTTTAAATTTGGTATTGTAGTATGATTAATGGGGGTCTTGAATTGAATATCGATTCAATGACTGTATTTCTCTGCTACAATTTCGGTTTAGAGCTAAAATGAGTATTAAAATCTGATCAGACTTATCTAATACTCATCATAAATGATTACTCGGCCAAGTGGGAGAATGTTGGACACGTTTTTATGTGGCCTGAGTTATCATTTATCTAATTAATTGATCATTGACCTAATAAATACCCTACGTATTTATTTGGTAATTATTTGATGGACGTAATTACCCTTATGACCTAATTAGGGTTTCCCCTTGGGTGTATATAAATAGAGGTATTAGGCAGAGATCAAGACACCAATCTTACGCCTCCTCTCTGCCTCTCTATTCTCGTGAGTCTCATCCTCACCTTAGCCATCATAACGATACACCCTAAACGGGAACTCGATCTGCGTGAGAATCATGGCCTCATCCCTAACCACGTTTACAGGATTATCAGGTACACATGATTTAATTCCTGATTTATATCTTTTATGTTTAAGAATTGATCAACACAGCATATATACTACATGGTGTGGGCAATCTTTTGGGATGTGGAAACTATGCCTGTAAGGCTCTGGGGGATTTTCAGGATTATTATGTAACTTGCAAGTAACTACCCAAAAGAGGGCGGAAAAAACCCCCAAAAAGAAGGCAACATACCTCGACAATTATATTAGCACCAACAAAGTAATCAGCCTCAACAATCAGGGTTGCGCTATCGACAGTCCCATAATCAGCAGCAGTGCCACCATATGTTATAACAGGTTTATCATTTGGGTCACCATAGAACGTGATGTATGACTTATATCTTTCAACTGTTATTTTCTCCTCGTATTCTCCTGGGCCAATGTTTATAACTACACGATTTGAGTTTCCATTGTCGACACTGTCCAATGCGTCCTTTATCATTGTGAATTCGGCTGTACCATCTTTGCTCACATTTATAACGTACACTGCATTTTCTGCTTCTGCTACGTTTGAATCTAAACTTCCTGTTCTTTGACTGGATAATGGGATACAATGAATGAAACCCATTACTGCACGGTTCATACATAGGCACTAAAAATGCATGGTATAGAACAGGTTTGTGTTAATGTGTCGCCATGAATATGAAGTTAGCCAAATCAAAGTCGGACAATTCAAATTTTGTCCCAAAAACAGGTAGTAGGCATTCATCATTAAATTTGTGGTCGTGTCCGTTTGAATAATGTCGTAGGTATGTTAGAATAAAAGAGCCAATAGTCTTGCACTGTTGATTGAATTAGTGGTTCAGTTCCAACTGTCTCAAATCCAATATTCTGTGTGATGTCGAATTGTGGCTTTTATTCTTATGAATTACTAAAAAGATAAATAAGCATATCCAACCTTGAAATAAGACAATTAAATTTGACCCTTCGTAGAATTGACAAATGGATATATATTGTCCATTGAAGCATGAATCCAAATCGAAGCATGATCACCTCATTTTATTGAATTAAACTGTTTTTGCGACACCGCAAAAGGTAATTTATGTAGGGAAAAGGCTACATATTTGTAATAACAAGAACTTGTAAGAACTTGTAAACACCCCCCCCCAAAAAAAAAACCCCCCAAAAAAATATTAATCTTAGAATTATGCTCTAAGCTTAAAAATTTTTTTTTTAAACTTAAGCTATATCAATGCAAGTTGGTTCAGAAATTTTAGGTGTAAACTTTATATGAGATCGTCTCCCTTATTATTTATGACGCCAACATTATTTCATTATGTGATTAAACTACTCCGCTCCCATAGTTCATGTCCCTAGAACATATCTCACTGAAAATTAAAGCTGCGAAACAATATTATTTAAACAAAATTTTTTTCGGTAACCTAACATAAGAAGTGCTAAGAATGAAGGAAAAAGCAGAAAACCACCTCAAGGGTTTGATTGCAGCTTTAAACCAAGTGTTAACTTCAGCGGGATCCGCTGGAACAAGCGTTTGTGCATTTGTGGAAGGGACAAGATGATGAGTTGCTAGCAGAACAATTCCCAAAATCATTCTTTGCATTGAATCAAAAACTTGCTTGACTTGTATTCTTGCCATAATTTTGCACCTCTTTTTTGTATCATATTCATTAGAACAAAATTGAAATTCAATTTGTAGGGGGAGGTACGGAAGACTGAGAGAAAGTAGCAAAAGGAAAACGTGAGACAAAAAGTGAATTTCGCTAAGCTAATATTAGTTTCGTTATTTTGCTAAATATGCATGCTTTCTAAGCTTTACAACCATTAGACGACAAACGAACTAAATGTCAATCTTCTTTCCAATATTAGTAACTAATTTATAACACTTTGACAAAAGCATTCATGAAAGAATTTTTTGTATGCTCTAATTGATGCCACATACAAATGGGTTATATCATACTTTTAGAAGCACATATTTTTATTTACATATTGTTCATACACAACAATGAAATTTGCAAAAATTTTGTCCCCATGCATGAATAGCTTATTGTTTGAAGTACATACTCTTGTAGGCACATAAAAATCATGTCTCAATTTTTAAAGAAAATGTCAGATGATGAAACTTTAGGCACAGTGCATAAGCTTGGGTTTGTAGTAAGATTGAACCGAAACCAACCTCCAAATTGGAATTTGGGCAAACATAAACAACCCAGACCTAATTTAGAAATAGGTTAACCCTAAGTCAATTGGATCAAGTTTCCAACTAGGTTCTATGGTCTAGAGACCTAGCCTAATTCTCTCACCTTGATTTTCAAGCCGAGGTCTACAAACCTGGGTGTCCTGATGTAACTCGGTTTGCATGGCACTAGGGTCTCAACTGATAAAAGATAACGTCTCTTTTTGATCAATTTTTACCTAATCTGATGTAGGATCTACACCTTAAATCGGTATAAATAAGGGCTACCCCAGGGTTCAACACACACCAGAATTGGAGGGAATTAAGCTAAAAACTAAAGAGCTGAGTGAATGTTACCTAAATCCTATGATAGTTACCATTCTGCTGGATTCTTAAGCTGATAAAATGGGGCAACATGACGACACCCATTCCTTAACCTCTGTTAAATTTTTAATATCAATTGGGCTTTAAACAAAGAGTCATGCACATAAGCTTAAATGAGGTTCCATCCCAAAACTAATTGGCAATGGGTAGAGTAACTCACAAGCTTATATACATGCTCAAGCCCTTTGATTTCATCAATGTGGGACAACACCTATTATCATATTCTTTGAATTTTATCAATGTGGGATCATACCCACTTTCATACTCCAACACGCCCCCTCACGTATAAACTACTAATAAGGTCCAATACGTGCACACAACTTTAATCAAATGGGGACGGTGGCAAATCAAACTCGAGCAATCCGCTCTGATACCATGTTAAATTTTTATATTAATTGGGCTTTCAACAATGAGTCATGCACATAAGCTCAAATGAGGTTCCATCCCAAAACCAATTGGTAATAGGTGGAGTAACTCACAAGCTTATATACATGTTCAAGCCCTTTGATTTCATCAATGTGGGACAACACTCATTATCATATTCTTTGAATCTTATCAATGTGGGACAATGCCCACTTTCATACTCTAACAACCTCCCTATCTCTCTCTCCTCTCTGCGTTTCCTTTTTTCTTTTAATTTTGGTTTCACTTATGCTTGCATTTTGAGCAAAGGTGTAAATCTTAATTAATTTAGCTCTGCCTACTGTAAATAGATTTTATTTCATTGCTTTCCTACTTTCGTTACATTTGACATTATACTCGGAGCTTGGAACCTCTTGGTCCATTACTAATATGTTGTATGATGGATTTTAGTGTGGTTTAATTTATTGAAGATGGCTAGTGTCGAGATGCATTTTGTCCCAATGTGGTTTCATTGCCTCTGTGTCTAAATCTATGCTTCAAGTCAGCGGAGTCAGATGGTCCTCACATTAGGAATCCTTTAGGGACCCCCTTTCGAAAACCTTCTTTTGCAAAACCCATGTCCTTTTTAGCCATCACTTTGGTTTAAGGCTCAACAAAAGAAGTAAAATTATTTTCTTTTTGTTAGATTTTGATAAAGCTGAATGGAGATTCAATTTCTGTTCTCAATGTTCAAAAATAAGATTGATGGGGCAGAAAAGGAACACAAGAATGTTCTTGGTCTCGGAGCACGTCTAGGTTCCTAGTCCATGAGCATAGGCTTGGGTTAGGAAGCCAGTTATGTTCATAGTATCACTTAAGCACCCACTCTTTCCTCCTATTTCAGTCTGAAGAACTTTAAATTAAAAAAAAGAGCATATTTAGTAGTCGCTACAAAAATATGACTTGTGCCAACAGGGTTGATTTGTTGACAAAGAGTCAATTTACAATCAGTAATGGCTATGCCAACAAACAACTATATTATGTTGTAAAAGTTAAACAATACCAACAAAAATTGATCTGTTGGCAATTATGTTGGCTTGCTTATTCCCAAAATTTTGATATGTTGGCATGACTATTGTAAACATAATGATTTGTACATGGATATGTGTTGGCGTGACCTTTGCCAACATATTTACCATTGTTGTTGCAATTTCCCACTTTAAGAAATTCTATTGGCATTTGTCATTATCCCTATATTTTTGTTTTTATTGGCATAAATATGAGCCTTTCTTGTATATATTTCAATATAATAGCTCTTATGAGTAATTATTTATTTTGCAATGGCCATTGTACTAATACATAAGCATATATATAAATATTTATTATGCATTTGGAGTTCAACATCATGTTTGTCCAAAATAGACTATCATATCAAAATTACTAGAAACTGTGCATGATTAAGAAAGAAAGAAAATGAGATCTACTATTAAATGAGTCCATTACTTGTATTTAGCATAAAATGAATCCCCATCATCACTCAAATGGAAAGTCACACATCTTGATCAGCTTAATCATCTAACACAAATTCATCTTCACCTGAAGAAGAACCATGTTTGTACGATGAAAAATCCTTCTCAAACTCTTGCAAAAGAATGATCAATTTTCTCATCTTCAACACTTCCATATTATCCTCTTTTAAGTTGGCACTGAAATCATGACAATGTTGTATTACATAAATATTGATTCAATTAAATGTTTTTCTCTAAAGAATGAATGTCTTAATATTAAAGAAGTACTTCAATTGTGTGTAGAAAATATTTTTAGGCATTACCTCATGTAAAAGTAAGTCCCCAATCACTCTTCCGACCAAATCAAGTGCCCTCTCTGCCTTATGTTGAACCTTTTCAACTTTTTCTTGTGTCACTTGTAATTTTACTGTCATATTCTTCAAGCCCTCCTTAGCCCTTTTTTTTGTTCCCTCTTTCATTGGCTAATGCACATCTTTTTTCATGAGGACGTGGCATCTTGACACCTAGCTCAAAAGTCTTTGCATAACCATTTTTATCTTCACCAACAATTTCCTCGTATATCTTATCTCGTAAGTTCTATCTGATTTGGAATTCTTTGGTAATCCATTTTGTTTGAATTGCTTCCTACATAAAATTATACAAAATTAGCCAATGTAATTATCTTTGGATAACTGAATCAAAATCAACATCAATACTATGTCTTTGGTAAAAACTGAATAAGAAATGAAAAAATCCCAAAATTTTTACCCCCCTCTACCTCCGGTATCTATATTTAGTTGAATGAATTGGTCTAAGGCCAAATAGACTCGAAATTCTTAAGCCATAGAACATTGTATTCTATAAAATGTGACAAATAATAATAAAAAGAGCATCAAGCATTGACATAAAAATGATCACACCAACTTTACACAAGTTTTCATAGTTGTGTGTCTATAATTAAACATAAGATCCTTCATTTCATATAGATGAATCCTGAACATTATGTGAGAAAAAAGCACTGAGCACAATTTTAAATGAAGTTTCATTTTCAGATATTAGTTCTAGAGAACAAACCCTAACAAACAAGAAGCTTTTCCAGTACATACAAAAAAATGCAAGTGTTGGTTAACCAGGAATGCTTGATCTTAAAGCGCACTGCAAATATGTTGATTTTCAAGCTTAAACGTTTACTGAGAGAATTAAAAGGGCACATAACATTACCCAATACTGCATAAATATGGCTTTGAGTGTATGGCAGCTCCATCATGACTAGCTACCATTTTGAACTTCACTCCTATTAGAAGTCCAAATGGCTATCCAAATTACGAAAGCAATCCTTATGTCAGCAATATTCCTTCTATCGTCTTTAATTTCATGTTCTCAAAGCAGGTAGCGCTTGGTGCTTGCTATTAAATCAACATGTCCATAGGCTAAGAATATCATGGCTCAGACCATTCACAATACTCCTATTATGATTCTTTGCATTATCAGTTACAGTCCTAATAATACTTATAATAATACATATCCTCACCTAAAATCTAAATACACTTAGTTCATGTAATCGAGCTCGTCTATAATTGCCCATAATAAAAATACCTCCTCCAAATTTTGTGCCTACTTCTAATTCAAGAGTCTTATCCGATCATTTTTCTTGTCACAATGGGTACTTCCATGACCGCTTATAGGTTATTATATAACAATATTTGGGATCGAGTGTTTCATGTCAAATTTTAGATTGGCTACCTCATTTTCTTTTTTCTTTTTTCTTTTTTCAATGGGTTTTGGGTAAGTTTCACTTTCTTCAACTATCTACAATTTGATTAGCAAGAGCCCTTTATTCATAGTTTTTCATTATAGAGCATGCATTATTTATTCTAAGGTTGTTTGTAATTTTAAGACTTCAAAAATACTTCTGCAAGCTGAAACCAACTCTAATACAAAGGAGAAGGGGACCACCAACTTCTATATCTTGTAATGTGTAAAGATATAGGCATAAGAGGTTGTTTAGAGGTTTTTAGTAATTAGTTAGAGCTTGTTATGCTAATGCCACATCAGCTTGTATATTTAACTTTATTTTCAGCATGTATATATGTGGCTCATTTGTACAGTGCACGATATTGTAAATGAAGAAAAACTTCTCTCTAAAACCTCCTCTCCTTATTCTTCTCTGATTGTCCTGGATTAACATGGTAACAGAGCTTCAGGCAATTAGCTTTTGAATTGTTCCTATTTCCTTTGATCTTCGATCATTTGATTTGTTCACCATTTGATCAAGCTTTATCGTGATTATTTTTTTCTGTTTCGATTGATGGTTTTATTTAACAATTGATCTGGCTTTTATCAAATTAATTCAGAAGGTATTTTTTTCTAATATGCCTCATTTCCATAGAAAGCGAGATAGGAAATTAATATGTTAATCAAATTGCGAGGCAGTTTGAAGGATATAACAACGTTCCATTATTGTTGCAAGCTACAGATCATCCTGGTATGCATCTTACTAATGTCAAATTGAATGGATCCAACTTTCAGCAATGGAGTAGGTATGTTAAGAATGCTTTGTGCACTAGAACTAAGCTAGGGTTCATAGATGGATCATTTAAGAAACATGCATCAACATCTTTGATGTATGAACAATGGATTCGTTGTGATAGCATGGTTGTGAGTTGGTTACTCAACTCCATTATTCCTGAGTTAGCTGAAGCCTTTTTTTACACTAGATCAGCTTTAGAACTCTGGACAGAACTTACAGAGAGATTTAGCGAAAACAATGGTCTACTTGTCTATCAAGTTCAGAAGGATATTTCTAAATTACATCATGACATTGTAGCTGTCTATTACACCAAATTCAAGAGGTTATGGGATGAACTGGATGATTTGAGTGAGATTCTAGTTTGTGATTGCATTCACAAGGCAGATTGTACTGTTGTGAAGAAATCACAAGATTTAGAGCAAAGGCAGAGGTTAATGCATTTTTTAATGAGGTTAAATGATGGATATGAGTCCATTAGAGGGCAGATTCTTCTCATGAATCCCCCATCAAATGTTAGCAAGGCTTACTATATGATAGCTCGAGTTGAAACACAAAGAAATGTCACTAGTAGCTACCCTGGGGGTCCTCCTGAGATTGCAGCTATTGCAAACAGAGTTAACCCTGCATCTTTTCCATCTTTCATGGATGGTGATCATATTTCAATTGCTTTGGCTGTTAAGGTAGGTTCTACCCAAAGAAACAAGAACGAAAATAGAAAACCTAATAGTGCCAGATTTTGTGATCATTGTTAAAGAGCTGGTCACACTCAAGATCAGTGTTTTAAGCTTATAGGCTATCCAGATTGGTATGATGGTCCTTAGGACACTAGCAAGCCCAAAAGGAACACTAAGGTGGTTGCAAATATGGTTAGTCAAGTTAATCAAGCTCCAGGCAATCCCCTTGATGAAACCAACTGCAACATTAAGTCACCTGAACAATTTGATGCAAATTTAGTTCAGGCCCTTGCCCAAGAGATGATGAAGCTTATTAAAGGAAAAGGCATGACAGAAGCCCAACCAGAGTATGTGCATTATTCCTTTGCTCATTAGCAGGTATGATTGGCAAAAGCCCTCATTCTACGATATGCTATGCTGTTCAGAATAGCCATTGTGGTTCTTGGATTGTTGACACAGGAGCCTCTAATCACATGACCTACAATTCTCATTTTTTTCTAGCTTCTAGTCTTTAGTTACCCCTATACACATCATTTTACCTGATGGAACCCATAAAACTGTCACTCATGCTGGTCATATGGTCTTATGTCCTAACCTAACCCTTCACAATGTCCTTTATATGCCAGATTTTAAATTTAGTGTAATTTTAGTTAGCAAGTTATTAACTGATCTCCATTTATCTGCCTTGTTCACACCTAAAAAATGCACTTTTCAAGACCTTTCAACTAATTTGCCTGTGGCTATAGCTCCTATGGACAATGGACTTTACCAATTCAAGATTTACCAAGTTGCTAGAACAAATAGCATTCTACAAAATTCTTCTAAGTCTGGACAAAATAATGCATATTTCCATATGCATCATTTTCATTCCTCAAGCTCAACTTCAAGGGAGGAAAAGGCCAAACAAGATCATGCATGAAAACACTTATATTTGGTCCCATTATTTGAGTTCCATGACACAAGACACTTTGTGGAGTTTGTTTTGAACTTTAAAGTGCCTTATTCCAAGGGGTTTCCCAAATGGGGATCAAGAGTATCATGCTCCATGCCTGTAAACTCCACTACTCCTATGAAGCTCAAGGAAGATCACAAGCAGCCAAAAGAAGCCAAGGAGATTGCCATCATATGCAGAAAGGCCCTGAACGTACCCTTTGAGCTCATGCCTAGCTCATCCTCCTCACACCCGGTTTTTGTTACCCTTTTGCAGCAAAATGTAATGGGCCAAAATTCTGATGGTCCTTACATTAATCAAGCCTAATAAATGAGCTTTCTAACAAGACTAACCACGCTTAAATTGGAGTTCATTTGGTTGGTCAAGTTCAGCCCACAAGCACACGGTATCTTGGCGCAGGACAGTTTGGATAACCTTCACTATTTGGGCCATACCTTTTGATCGGCTAGTCCAATTGCAATAAAATTGGATTCCCTAGAAACTAGACATCCTAGACTTTCCAACAAGCCTAAGATCATTGAATTTGGTTTAGTATTCAGAGAGATATGCCTCCTGGACGTTGGGCTTGCTGCAGGTGTGAACGCATTTAATAGCCGGAATATGCATACATGCATCTTCACTCCTAAAGCCAGTTGCTGCATCCCCCTTTGCTCAAGCTACGTTCCCCCTTTCTCCCAAGGCTGAGATGTGTCTTTTCAAGTGGGAACATGACTCCCCAAACTGATGGGTTCATTTCACTCAAGCATCATTAAGTTAGATACATGGTTCACTTAGCCGTGTGCATGTTTTCCTTTTTAGTTCCTTGTATTTTGCTTTCTTTTCATTAGTGTCTATTCATAAGTGTGTTCGTATCTTTTCAAGTGTAAGGCCAGCCCTATATAAGGCCATAGTGTCGAGTTGTTTGCATCAGAAAACCAAATACATTCGAGTTCAAGAAATACAATTCAGCTTTGAAGTGTTCTTTCAAAGTGTGTGAGAAAATCTAGTTCTATATCTTGAGTGTTGGCAAACTCAAGTGGTGTTCTAGTTTTCTAAACTCCTCTAGGTGGTGATTCATTTCTGTATCCTAGAAAGAGTAAAGGAATTTACCCAAGGATTGTTTTTGAGTGGCTCCTTCTTGGATTATCTCAAACTCAACCTTGAACCTATCCTTCCTTGTTTTCCTTTCCTCCTTAACTAAAGACCACAAAAGATAACCTAGCTTGGTCATTTGGGCTCTCTTTTACATACATCATTTGGTATATATCTTGAGTTGAATACTCTTTTCTCAAAATTCCTAGTTCTATATCTTGAGAAGTGGCTCTCTCAAGTGGTGTTCTAGGTCCCTTTATCTCAATTAGGTGGTGATTAAATTTTGTATCCTAATTGATTTAAGGGATTGCCCAAGTCCTTGGCTTGAGTGGCTCCATTTGGATTATCTCTTGTCGAGTTCTTGAACTATCCTATCCTTTCCTTGTTTTCACAAAAATACAAAAACACAAACCTAGCCTTACTTGGTCATTTGGGTGCTCTCCTACATACATCACAAAATAAGGCAATTCAAGCTCAAGCTTATCTGCTGCCATTCCTAGCTCTACTTTCATTTCTTCTTCTTCTGAATGTAAAACTCCAAGTTTAGACATCTTGCATGCTAGACTTGGTCATACATCTGTTTCTAAGATGCAGCATATTCCCCTTTGTAAACAGTCTTGGTGCAAACAGTCTATTATAGATTCCTTTCCTTGTGACATTTGTATGTATGCAAAAATGCAGAGATTTTCCTTTAATAAAAGCACAATTACTACTACTTCTCCCTTTCAATTGATTCATTTGGATATTTAGGGTCCTTACAAGGTTGCCAAGGTTTGTGGGGCACGTTATTTTCTTACCATAGTTGATGATTTCATTAGAACAACTTGGACACAATTACTGTAAAACAAAACCCGAGTCAGTTCAGCCATCATTCATTTCCTTCACATGGCTCAAACTCAATTTCATGCCAACATCACCATGGTTAGGAGTGATAATGGCACTGAATTTCTAAATTCTACTTGTTTTGACTTCTTTTCTGCAAAAGGTATTGTTCATCAAAAATCCATAGTTGGTACCCCACAGCAAAATGGTGTGGTAGAGAGGAAACACAGACATCTCCTTGGTACTACTAGAGCTATTAGGTTTCAAGCAGGCTTACCAAAGTCCTTTTGGGGTGAATGTATCCTAGCTGCCACACACATCATTAACAAACTTCCTATGTCCAACCTTAAATGGCAAAGTCCTTTTGAAAGACTTTATGGCAAGCCTCCCACCTATGACAATTTAAGTGTCATAGGTTGTCTCAGTTTTGCTGCCAATCTCCAACCCTCTGAAAAATTTGAGTCTAGGGCCAAAAAGTGCATTCTCCTTGGTTATACACTTGGATATAAAGGATATAAGCTATATAATTTAGACACAAAGAAAGTCTTCCATAGTAGAGATGTCCTGTTTTATGAAAATATTTCCTATTTAAAGACAATACAACTCACATTGGCAATCCTGTCATGACATCTACTCCAAATGATGGTTTCTTTCCTTATCCTTCTTCTTTTACAGCCGATTTTCCTACTTCAGATTACAACCCCATTGTTGCTCCTCAATCTGTCTCATCTCCTACTGCTTCTTCTACTTCACATAGTCATCCTTTTTAGAATCCTTCACTCATAATGATTCTGTCACTGTTCCACCACATCTTCTTCCTCTTCTCCTATTCCTTCTAGCATTTCTGTTCTAAATTCTGCCACTAATCATTCCTTTTCTCTTGCACATCACAGTCCAGAACTTAGAAGGTCTAGTAGAGCTAGACGTCCAGAGCTAGACGTCCTCTAACTTGGTTATAAGACCACCATTGTCCACACAAAGCCACTTCAACCATACCCTCTCAATCCAAAAGTTTCACTTCCCTTGCTAATCCTTACCCTTTGTTTACCTATGCCAATTTAGCACATCCTTTTCCCACTGATATGGCTTCTCTCACCAAAGTGTTATAAACCCCTGAACCTCATAGCTATTCCCAAGCACAGCGGTATCCAGAATGGGTAATGGTAATGAATTAAGAACTTAATGCTCTTAAGGCTAATCATACTTGGGTCTTGACTCCTTTACCTTCTGGCAAGAAAGCCCTATCATCCAAATGGGTTTACAAGACTAAATACCAGGCTTATGGCTCTGTTGAAAGACACAAAGCTTGTTTGGTTATTACAGGTTTTGAGCATGTCAAAGATAAAGATTACAATAGCACACTTTATCACCTGTGGCTAAACTTACCATAGTGAGAGTGTTTATTGCCTTGGCAACTGCAAAGGATTGGGCTTTGCATCAACTTTATATCAACAATGCCTTTCTCCATGGTTTTATTGATTAAAAAGTCTACATGCTACCTCCTGCATGTTATACTAAGGCTCCGCCTAGATAGGTTTGTAAACTGCAAAGATCTTTGTATGGTTTAAAACAAGCTTCTAGGCAATGCAATCTTAAGTTGACCAAATTCTTGGTTGGCAAAGGTTTCACTCAATCAAAAAGTGATTATTCCTTTTTTACCAAAGCTGTGAATGGCAAGTTCACATTCATACTAGTATATGGAGATAATCTTTTGATCACTGGGGATGATCACCATAGCATTACAACTATCAATATGACTTATATGCTGCCTTTACTATAAAAGATCTAGGGTTGGCTCGTTATTTCCTAGGCATTGAGATTGCTAGATCTCCACATGGCACTTTTCTCAATGAAAGGAAATATATCCTTGATAGTTTACATGATGCAGGCATGACTGGTGTTAAACCAGCCCTCTTTTCCTACCTAAGAACCTTAATCTATCTTTAGACAGTGGTGATTTGCTGTTTGACCCTTCTCCTTATAGAAGGTTGGTTGGTCGATTGTTATACCTTACTCTTACTAGGCCAGACATCTCCTACTCAGTTCAGCATCTTAGCCAATTTCTTCAACAGCCTAGACAGCCTCATTATCAAGCAACCTTGCATGTTCTCGGATACTTAAAGGGGACTGCAAACAAAGGTCTTTTTTACTTAACCACCAGCACATTACAGTTACAAGCTTACACTGATACAAATCGAGGCACCTGTAAATATTCTGGTAGATCTCTCATAGGTTTCTATGTGTTTTTGGGATCCTCTTTGGTGTCTTGGAAAACCAAGGAAAAAAAAAAATGGTATCCAAGTCCTCAGCTGAAGCTGAGTACAGAAGCATGTCTGCTACCACCTCTGAGCTTGAATGGATATATTCTCTCATACAAGACTTGCATATTCCTATCCCCCTGCCTATTACTCTCTTCTATGATAACAAAGCTGCCCAGCATATTGCGTAAAATCCTATGTTTCATGACAGAGCCAAACATCTGAGGATTGACTGTCATTATACCCAAGACAAGATATTAGAAGGTTTTTTGCAAACAGCACATGTCCGTTTTAAAGTAGCTTGCTGATCTTATGACTAAACCTTTGGGTGAGGGTCAACATTCCTACTTATCTTCAAGGTTAGGGTTGCTGGATTCTCCAACATCTCACCTTGAGGGGGGCTGTAAAGATATAGGCATTAGAGGTTGTTTAGAGGTTGTTAGTAATTAGTCAGAGTTTGTTATGCTAATGCCACATCAGCTTGTATATTTAACTTTATTTTCAGCATGTATATATGTGGCTCATTTGTACAGTGCACGATATTGTAAATGAAGAAAAACTTCTCTCTAAAACCTCTTCTCTCTATTCTTCTCTGATTGTCCTAGATTAACATAATGGCTTTTCTAGTAGCATTTTATTTATTTCCTACTGCATCTATCATATCAAGATGTGAAAGGCACACTAGCTAAAAATGTGATTGGATTGTATGTAGCATACTCTTTTGCTCAATTACTATATACAACATAATTTAATTTAAGTAGATAAGTTTAAGCATAGTCCATTGCTCAATTACCTTATGCCTAGGACTAGGGAAATAAAGGTAATTATTTAATTTTGGCATTGATGCATACAAATTCAAACATATTGTATAGAACAAGGAATATAAATGAAGGATGAAGAAGAAGAGTAAGTGAGGCATCAACAGAAACAAACAGAAATAGAAAGTAGATAGACCTAATTTCAAAGCATAGAGTGATCAAGAAGGCATGGAAGGAGATGAGAAGAATAATTTGAGAGGAGTTGCTAGGCTGCCAGAGGAAGAGTCTCCTATGTGGGATGGCTGACATTAGAGTACAGACCATGCTTCTCCGAAATTATCACAATATGTGACAACTCATGTTCATCATTATTTATCTTCTTTCCTTCCCTAGATTCTTAGCTAGCTCAGCATCCATGAATTCTCTTGCCTAAGCTTCCTCCCTCCTGCCTTCTCTATCATTAGCTATTCTAGTGCTTCGACTTATCTACTTAGTTTAATTCAGCACCATTTGCTCATTACTTCAAATAAATATTCCATTTCTTTGACCTATGATTCTAGTTAATGAGTATATTTATGAATAATGATTCAGAGCATAGCCACAATTGTGCTAAATGATTGAAATTTGAGCTCCAAATACATGTAATAAGGGCTTTAAAAAAAGAAAAAGAAAAGTGTGCAAAGATAGCCTAAAAGCTATGTAATCCAAAAGAAACCAGAACTTCCAATGGTTAAATGCAAATGCAAGTGGTCATCAATGGCTACTTACCTACACGGCAATCAACCATGCTATCCCATATACTATGGGCAGAGATACATATATTAGTTTCCAACACACACACACACCCCCCCCATATATACATGTAGAAACTGGTTGCATTGTGTTTTTATTCGTGTAGAACTTAAACTGGTAGACAAATTCTCAACCACAACATAACATGTTTATTAAAAAGGTTGAAAATCTTGAACTGTGCCCGTCTATCTATTAAATGGATTGATTCGAAATTTACCTATAAACACATTTAATTTAAATGGGTTAAGTTCAGGTTATCCAGTTACTAATTTGCCCATTTAATGTTTTGACTAAAATACGATTATGAAGCATTATAAACCAGTATTTTGAGTTCAATATATCATCATAATGCAACCATTCTAATTGATCCATCAAAACCACAACCCTAAGACACCAATGCTAATTAGATGGCTTAATGGCCTAGGAAGGTAACAAATTTGAAGAGACGTAAGGTAGAGAAAGATTTGATTTGTGCACCAACCACAACCATAGTTTTTGTGCTATGGACAACAAGCAACTATCTACCTTCAAGAAACAAAGCATGGACAATAGAGTTATATTGTAGCAAAGCAAGGAGAAAGTTAGATATAGAGGTTTCTATTCGCGAAGCAATTCATGTAAATATGATAAATGTATAGACATGACACTAGCACGTTTTTAAGAAGCTAGTCAAGGACATTCCCTTCTATAGTGCTTTCAGGATGCAATTCCCGTAGGAGCTCAATTTGTTGGAAATGAAGATCCTTTACAATACACACACACAAACACACATATATACATACATATATATATATATATATATATATATATATATATATATATATATATATATATATATATATATATATATATATATATATATATATATATATATATATATATATATATATATATATATATATATATATATATATATATATATATATATATATATATATATATATATATATATATATAT